>VSMD01100752.1:0-102893 GCA_008750895.1 Mirza zaza | reverse complement strand
AAAAAAAAAAAAAAAAGAAAAAAGTCAATTTGAAGAAAACTACTGAGAAAATAATAGTAGAGCTGATAAGACATGATGTCAAAAATAGTGACAATGGTACAGGATTGACTTCATTTGTGTAACGATAAGCTTCTGGGGCCAAGAGGTTTGGTTATATCCTGCATCTCTCCAACAAAGTGAGTTACCTCCCGCGGAGTTGAAGTTGCCACCTCTGCCTCCCCCAACAGCCAGCCAACTTGTTGCGGGACAAAAAGACTAGATAGGGAAACATAACTGGCCCTTGGCTGCGCCAATGGGGTTGTAGCGCGCGGGGCACAACCCCGGGGTTAGGCTAGCCTCCCCGAGGATAGAGGTTAAGACCTAGCAGAAAGAGGAGATTGACTCACTACCACTCCATGGGCCACCGCCGCCTCTTCCTCAGTCCTGAATGTGGGGGCAGCTCTCGCCACTAGCCTGTACGGGAGGGGAGCCCTAATTTTTCTAAGAATGAGGACTACTGTAGGTTCGCCGAGTCTGAGGGACGCCATGTAAGCAACGCCAGGGCTGGAACACAGGCTGCCGCCTTACGGACACCGCGTGAGGGAAAGAGGACAAGACTCGTGGCTTGCACAGACAGGGAATACACGGTGGCCACAGTGGGGAGCATGACGGTGTTCCGTAGGAGCGCAAAGGCTGAGGGCGCGCTGCTGTGGCAGGAAGAAGACCGGAGCCGGGAGTTGGTTCCCAATACCCTAGCGCTACAGCAAAAGAAGGAGTAGTAATCGTGGGGACCCCCGCACACCCCGCTGCGGTATACTCACCCTCGCCAAAGTCCTTCCGGAAGTCCAAGTTCGAAGATGGCGCCGCCTGTCTTGTCGCGGTTTTATGACGAAATGTTGTAGCTGCTCTTCTTTGACGCCCCCACCCCCAGTGCACAAGGTAAACACGTGAGCTTGGACGGGAGTTCGTCCGGGCTAGATCTTCTATTAGACTCTGTATTCCATAATGCAGCGCGGTGAGAGTCCCCTAGCCCTCCGGAGCCGGCGGAGCGAGGCGAGGACGTCTCCGGCCGCTGCAGGGCCTCATGGGAGTGGTGGTGTCTGGGAGAGATTGACGCCTGCGCGGCCCGAGGGTTCCCACACGGCCTCGACCGACCGGAGCTCCAGGATGAGGGCGCCCCGCCCGGCTGTTGCTGCCAAGCGCGGAATCTTGTCTTTCCTGCTAGACTGCCGGGCAGAGCCAGGCTGGACCCGAGAGTCTGCACCTGGAGCAATCCCGACCCCAGTCCGAGCCCAAGACAGAGACTGGGAGACAAAGAAATCCTCGCTGCCGGCCTTCAGAGAATGACTTCGGCTTTTGCCACTAGCGAAGTCTGGGATAGACCCGCCTGGCCTGGGGCGGGGACTCTGTAACCTGAGAGTGAGCCTGGGCCTTGATCCCCGACCTTAGTTAGAGGCTTTGCCTCGTTCCCTCACTGGGAGGTGAGATGTGGTGGAGAAGGAACGAAAGCAACAAGTTCCTGTCCTTTCCTGAGGCATTTAAAGCCATATAAATTTCGCAGGTCTCCCCATATCCAGAGTGAGGGATTTATAAATATGGACAGTAAGGGGTGGAGTAAGCCAACTTTCTCTTCTCAAGTAATCTCACCCATTAAATTCCCTTGGTTGCACAAAACATTTAAGTATAGGAGGAGCTAGGAAGACCTAATAAGAGGGAGAAAGGGGACAACCCTATTCCACTGTCATCCCACCCCTTTAGTAGCCATAAGACAAGCTAAGGGTGTGCTGTGGTTTGGCCATTGGAGGGGTGGAGATGGGATGGGAGTGGAATTGGGTATACCCTTCCCTCTTTTAGGTCTTAGCTAGCTCTTAATGTTTCTGTGATGGCCAGCTCTCGGTTTCAAACATTTACTTCTATAATGAACAAATCTGTCTCTTCATTCCTGATTAGGCTGTCTTTGGCTTAAACTATTGCAAAATCTTTTTAAAATATTTTTTTAACTTTATACCCTACACAGTGTTAAAAATCTTTTGTAGATGAATAATTGTATTTATTTTTGAAATAAAACATTCACATGGCTCGAAATTCAAAAGCTACAAAGACCCAGTGCATAGGCTCATGCCTGTAATCCTAGCACTTTGGGAGGCTGAGGCGGGAGGATCGATTGAGGCCAGGAGTTGGAGACCAGCCTGAGCAACACATGAAGACCCTGTCACTACAAAGAATAGAAAAATTAGCAGGGCATGGTGGCACCGGTCTGTAGTCCCAACTACTTGGGAGGCTAAGGCAGGAGTGCTTAAGCCCAGGATAAGTTTAAGGTTACAGTGAGCTATGATGATGGCACTGTACTCTACCCTTGGCAATAGTGAGACCGGCTCAAAAAAGGATCCAAAGAATATAAAGTGAAGACTCCCTTCCATCACTGTCTCTAGGCACTCAGCCACCCAAGCAAGCAATCAGTTTCTTGGTTTCAGTTTAAGACATTTTATGTATTTATACTCATATGCAAATACAATTGTCCCTTGGTATCCATGGGGATTGGTAAACTTATGCATACCAAAATCCTCAGATGCTTAAGCCCCTTCTATAAAATGGCATACTATTTGCATATAACCTATGCACATCCTTGAAATCATCTCTAGACTACTTTTAACACCTAATACAATGTAAATGCTATGTAAATACTTGTTATACTGTATCATTTAGGGAATAATGACAAGGGGAAAAAGTCTGTACATAGTACAGATTAATTTTTTTCTGAATATTTTCGATTTGTAGTTGGTTAACTTCATGGATGCAGAGGACCAACTGTACATACATCTTTTCCCCTTTTTAATTCAAATAGCAACTACACACACCGTCTTGCACCTAGCTTCTTTTTACTGAGTATACCTTCAGAAAGATTGTTCCATTTCTGTAAAAACCATCCTACCTCTTTGATATGACTGCTTAATATTTAATTGTATGATGTGATGTAATTTTATTAGTGCTTTATTGATACTGATGGGTATTTAGATGGTTTCCAGTCTTTTGTTATTATAAACAATGCTACTATAAATAACCTTGTATCTAAGTTATCTCACGTGTAACTATATGGGTAGGATAAATTCCTAGAAGTGGAATTGTGGATCAAAGTTTAAATGCATTTGTAATTTTGACTGATAAGCGATCTTTTTTTTTTTTTTTTTTTTTGAGACAGAGTCTCACTTTATTGCCCAGGCTAGAGTGAGTGCCGTGGCGTCAGCCTAGCTCACAGCAACCTCAAACTCCTGGGCTCAAGCAATCCTACTGCCTCAGCCTCCCAAGTAGCTGGGACTACAGGCATGTGGCACCATGCCCGGCTAATTTTTTTTTTTCTATATATATTAGTTGGCCAATTAATTTCTTTCTATTTATAGTAGAGATGGGGTCTCGCTCTTGCTCAGGCTGGTCTCGAACTCCTGAGCTCAAAGGATCCGCCCACCTCAGCCTCCCAGAGAGCTAGGATTACAGGCGTGAGCCACCGCCCTGGCCTAAGCAATATTTTAACTTATGTTTCTGTACATCTAATCTCCAACAGTTATTTTTCTAAAGCATAAAGCTGACCCTGTTGATCCTCTGCTTAATTTTGATTATTGAGTAGTATGCCCCATATATAAAAATCCATGAGTTCATAATGAGTTTTTTTTTTAAGATGTAGGATCTCGTTCTGAGCTGGAGCTAGAGTGGTACGATCATAGCTCACTGTAACTCCAAACTCCTGGGTTCAAGTGATCCTCCTGCCTCGGCCTCCCAAGTAGCCAGGACTATCGGCACACACCACCACTCCTGGCTAATTTATTTTTTTGTAGAGACAGGTTCTTGCTATATTGCCCAGGCTGGTCTCAACTCTTGGCCTCAAGCGACCCGGCTGCCTTGGTCTCCCAAGGTGCTGGGATTACAGGCGTGAGCCACTGTGCCCTGCCATGATTTTTTAAAAAGGGAAAGCCTGCTCAAAGGAAGTCAAGTAAGGCTAGGCGTGGTGGTTCAGGCCTGTAATCCTAGCTCTCTGGGAAGCCTAGGCGGGGCAGATTGCTCAAGGTCAGGAGTTCCAAACCAGTCTGAGCAAGAATGAGACCCTGTCTCTACTAAAAATAGAAATAAATTAATTGGCCAACTAAAAATACATAGAAACAATTAGCCGGGCATGGTGGCACATGCTTGTAGTCCCAGCTACTTGGGAGGCTGAGGCAGTAGGATTGCTTGAGCCTAGGAGTTTGAGGTTGCTGTGAGTTAGGGTGACGCCACAGTACTCACTCTAGCCTGGGCTACAAAGTGAGACTCTGTCTCAAAAAATAAAAATTAAAAAAAACAAAGGCTGGGCTCGGTTGCTTACTCCTGTAATCCTAGCACTCTGAGAGGCCGAGGCGGGGCGGATCACTCGAGGTCAGGAGTTTGAAATCAGCGAGAGCAAGAACAAGAACCCCTCTCTAATAAAAATAGAAAGAAATTAATTGGCCAACTAAAAATATATAGAAAAAATTAGCTGGACATGGTGGTGCATGCCTGTAGTCCCAGCTACTCAGGAGGCTGAGGCAGAAGGATTGCTTGAGCCCAGGAGTTTGAGATTGCTATGAACCAGGCTGATGCCACAGCACTCTAGCCCAGGCAACACAGTGAGACTTTGTCTTAAAAAAAAATAAAAATAAAAAAATAAAGAGAAAGCCAAAATATCAACTACTCATACACCAATGGAAGTAACTAGCTACTGATTCCTGAAAATTGGCCAATAAAGGAAAGAATTAAGCATTTATCTTGACTTTCCAGTATGTAGTGCAGAATAATTAACAGATGAGAAAAAGTTCTTTATAGATTATCAGCTAGTATATGTGGAAAGAATGATAAAAAGAAAAATTGGCCAGGAGTGGTGGCTCATGCCTATAATCCTAGCACTCTGGGAAGCCAAAGCAGGAGGATTACTTGAGGTCAGGAGTTTGAGACCAGCATGAGCAAGGAGACCCCATCTCTACTAAAAATAGAAAAATTATCTGGGCATGGTGGTACATGCCTATAGTCCTAGCTACTTGGGAGGCTGAGGCAGGAAGACTGCTTGAGCCCAGGAGTTTGAGGTTGCTGTGAGCTAGGCTGATGCCACGGCACTCTAGCCCAGGCAACAGAGTGAGATTCTGTCTCAAAAAAAATAAAATAAAACCAAAGGGAAAAATAAATCATTTTGCCACTTCCAGTGAAATAATTCAGGCAACAATTACCAGTGAATGAAATCACTAGATGAAAGGTATTTAGTAAGGTTTAAAATGCCTGGACCCCACTTATCACTGAAAATGAAACTATCAGACATTGCCTCTTGATGTGAGGCAATATATGCATATAGAACCACTTCTTAAGTATTCTTGCCCAAAATGTTGAATAGAAATACAGGTATCAGAGGAAAGAGTTAAATGACATCATAAGAAAAGCAAAGTCAATCTACCCAAAAGATCAAAAGTCACTTTATGAAAAAGACACCTGCACTCGAATGTTTATAGCAGCACAATTCACAATTGCAAAGTTGTGGAAACCCAAGTGCCCAGCAATTCATGAGTGGATTAATAAAATGTGGTATATGTATCCCATGGAATACTACTGAGCCTTAAGAGACAATGGTGATATAGTGTCTCTTGTATATTCCTGGATACAGCTGGAACCCATTCTACTAAGTGAAGTATCTCAAGAATGGAAAAACAAGCACCACATGTACTCACCAGCAAATTGGTATTAACGGATCAACACCTAAGTGGACATATAGGAGTAACATTTATCGGGTGTTGGAAGGGTGTGGGGGGGATGGGTATATACAACCACAATGAGTAAGATGTGTAACATTTAGGGGATGGACACGCTTGAAGCTCTTACTCAAGGGGGGAAGGGGGCATGGGCAATATATGTAACCTTAACACTTGTACCCCCATAATACGCTAAAATAAAAAATAAATAAGAAAAGCAAAGTCAAATCTAGAATGTGGAACTTTATGACAACCTGGTTTCTACAAGCCAATGTCGTAAGTAGGGAGACTGCTTTTTAAGAGACATAACCAAATGTAATGTGTGGATTTGTTTGGATGCTGATTCAAAGAAACCAACTGTAAAAAGCCATTTTTGAAACAATTAAGAAAATTTGGATGTGGATTAAATACTAAAAGTATTATTTAATAAGCATGATGACATGGTAAATTTATATTTTAAAAAATTTTATTATTTATTTATTTATTTATTTTTTTTTTAATTTGAGACAGAGTCTCACTTTATTGCCCAGGCTAGAGTGAGTGCCGTGGCGTCAGCCTAGCTCACAGCAACCTCAAACTCTTGGGCTCAAGCAATCCTGCTGCCTCAGCCTCCCAAGTAGCTGGGACTACAGGCATGTGCCACCATGCCCGGCTCATTTTTTCTATATATATTAGTTGGCCAATTAATTTCTTTCTATTTATAGTAGAGATGGGGTCTCGCTCTTGCTCAGGCTGGTCTCGAACTCCTGAGCTCAAATGATCCGCCCACCTCGGCCTCCCAGAGAGCTAGGATTACAGGCGTGAGCCACTGCGCCCGGCCTTATTTATTTATTTTTTGAGATGGGCTTTTGCTGTCACCCAGGCTGGAGGGCAGTCACATGATCACAGTTCACTGTAGCCTCAACCTCCTGGACTCAAGGGCTCCTTCTGCCTCAGACTCCCCAATAGTTGGGACTACAGGCATGAGCGATCACTCAACCTCCATTCTGTATTTTTAGAGACACATATTGACGTTTATAGGAGTAAAATGATATAATACCTGTGATTTGCTCTAAAGTAACTTTGGCAAGGAAAAAACAAAACAGAAAGAAAATGCGGCAAATCCTTTTTTTTTTTTTTTGACTCTCAATCCAACTGGGAAATTTTCTTTTTTTAAGAAAAGGGGTCTTGTTCTGTCACCCAGGCTGGAGTGCAGTGGCGATCATAGCTTACTTGAACTCCTGGACTCAAGTGATCCTCCTGCCTTAGCCTCTAGTGTCACTGGGGTTACAAGCATGAGCCACTACTCCTGGCTCTCTAATGTGGCATGTCTTGATAACTGTTGCACTGTGATGAGGATTCTTTGTAAAGTTCACTCTACTTTTGTGCTGCTTAAAGAACTGCAATAAAGGCCGGGCACGGTGGCTTATGCCTGTAATCCTAACACTTTGAGAGGCTGAGATGGAGGATTGCTTGAGGCTTGAGGCCAGGAGTTTGAGACCAGCCTGAACAGACATGACCTCATGTCTACAAAAAATACAAACATTATTAATAGCTGGAAGTGGTGGCTCTGAACTACTCAGGAGGCTGAGGCAGGAGGATCCCTTGAGCCCAGGCGTTTAAGGTTGCAGTGAACTATGATGACAACCCTGCACTCTAGCCCAAGGGACAGAGAAAGACTGTCTCAAAAAAAAAAAAAAAACCTACAGTAAAACAGACATATGCACACAAAATGGATGAAGCTAACCAGTGGTTAGACTCACAGTCTGGCCTCAAGCTACCTTTGCAGCTTTATCACTCAACAATAAGCCTCAGTTCTAACCTCACTACACTACTTGACACTTTGAAATCAGCCACTCATTTTAAGGCCTATTCTTTGTTTTTGAGCTATTTCCTCTGCTGATCTGTATTACCATTTTTCCCCCAACTGGGAAACTACTTATCTTTCAAGGACTAGGTCAGATCTTACCTGTGAAGTTTTCACCAACCTTACAAGACCCAGTGGCATCATCTTTGGTTATTTCCAAGGCATTTGTTCATAATACTAGTAGAATTTATCTCATACTGTAGATATTGCCTATCTTCCTACACCATTAAGTACTCCCTAAGGGCATATAGCATAAAAGTTAAGGGCACGATCTCTGGATCCAGAATGCCTGACAGTACAACCTGATTTAACTACTAACTAGCTGTGTTGCCTTGGGCAAATGACTTAACCTTTCTGTGCCTTAGCCATGTTAGCCTGGGCAAGTATAAGTGAAGTCTAAACCTTTCTGTGCCTCTGTGTTCTCATCTATAAAATCTCATTTACTTCATAGAGTTGTATTAATACTCCTAAATGGGTAAGAAAGGGTTCAGGACAATTTCTGACACACAGTAAGTAGTCAATAAATGCTAACTTATTACTAAAGTTAGGACTCTTATTTATCCTCATATTCCTCCTTATACCTAGCTCTGTATCTGGCATGTAGATGCTCAATAAATGACTGATGATTTGGATAGTTTTTGGTCTCCATACTGATCTTCACCTTGGTCGCAAAGCATTAGCATTGGAGCTAGTCACCCAAGAGGGTCTCTACAAAGGTCTGAGGTTAGCTGCAGGTGATAAGAGGGGTTGGGAAGTCTGGGCTCCTAACTTAAGTGGTAGAGATGCTAAAAGAGATACAAAGGCAGCAAAATTGCTGAGGGTAGGGAGTATGTTATTTATTCACCCTGTGTTCCCCCCCTCACTGGTCACTGCTCTTGACTCGTAGGACAACAGGTACAGAACTGCAAGGGATCATCCCCAGCTCTGTGATCACCAGATCCACGAGCTCTGGTGGAGTCACATCATAGACGAGATTCAACAACCGTAGGGATGGGTGGTTCTGCCAGTTAGCCAGGGCTACGTGTTCTCCCCGTTCACACTGCAGATCATCAGGGTCATCTGCAATGGAAGGGGTGCCCATTGTCGTAATTGTAGTTTGACCTCCCCTTTCCCTCTCCCTCTCAAATCTTCACAGGTCCCTGGAAACGTCTTTTCTGCCCTCCTTACCTAGCTCGTTAGAGACAAAGGCATCAGTCTGCACACGCTCACAGAACTTGTATGTTTCACAGCAGACGAGTACTGGCACATTATGGGCTCGAGCCACCAGGGCCAGCTGTGCTGTCCCTACCCGTGACATCACGGACCCATTGGCCAGGAGTGCATGCGCTCCCAATAGCACTTTGGAAACCTGTTTGTTTTGGAGGGTGAGGAAGGGGAAAGAAAGAAATGTCATTGTATCAATGCAGAATAAGGTCCCCTACTTCTGCCCAGGATAGCAATAATAAGACAAGTAACAAATCTTAATGATGACTACTCTTCTTGGAAAACACTTAACCACTGACTCACCAAATTGCCTATAGAAAAACTGAACTTTAAAGTTACTTTTGTCCTGTTTCCTCTTGGTGGCTGCTAGTTTAATATAATGTTCTTGCAAAAGCTAGACTATGTTATGGAATACTGTAGGTGTTTTTCCTGTTAGATATAAGCAGGACTACATAATTCTAATATTACTAAATAATTGTAACCTTGGGAAGATGGGATTATGTCTGTATTACTATACCCTTTACCTCCAACTTTGGAGGCCCTCTCCTCCGCCCTCACCTCTGGGAGCACATAGGAAGCTGCAGGAATCAGCAGGTAGGAGGCAGGGACGCCAGCACGGACCAGAGAACGTAGCGTGTGCCTTCCTTCCAGCCGTGGCCGGCTGTCCACTACTACTACCCGAAACCGCCGGCCTTCTGTCCAAGCCTCCTGAAGAATTCGTGATACCAGAGATGAACTAGAGTGAATGGAGATGAAGATTCAGTTATAAATGTCACTAACTGATGACTAGCTCATTCCCAAAGGCAAGGGGGTAGTCCCTTCTTTTTTTTTGAGACAGGGTCTTGCTCTGTTGCCCAGGCTGGAGTGAAGCAGTACAATCATAGCTCACTGCAGCCTTGAACTCCTGGGTTCAAGTGATCCTCCCACCACAGCCTCCCGAGCAGGTACAATTATAGGTGTATATCACCATGGCAGGCTAATTTTTTTTTTAATTCTTTGTAGAGATGGAGTCTCACTATGTTGCCCAGGCTGGTCTCAAGCTCCTAGCCTCAAGCAATCTTCCTGCCTCAGCCTCCCAAGGTCATGGGATCATAGGCATGAGCCACCACACCCAGCCAGTCCTTTCTTCAGATCATTCCACTCCCCAATTTGCTCAGTCATAGGGTCTGGACCATACCATCCATATACCAGGATCACATCTCCGTCACTGATCTTCTTGTAGGCAAAGCGTGAAATTGCCTGAGCTGCGAGCACAATCTTCTCTTGCACATACCGATCAATGGCTACTCGAAGTTCTGACTTGGCCTAAATGGAATAAGATGTTTAGGGAACAAGAAATGGACACATTTCTCCCTCTAATTATCATGCCAGATGCTTGAATACATATATAATGATAGGCCCGCAGGGAAACTAGGGGAGCCCAGCAGTGGCACAAATCCGAATGTCCAACCACGTCAACCCTTGACTAGGTCAAAATGGCTTGTGTTAGCCTTCCTGGGAGTTGTGAACATGTTTCTTAACTCTACCCACAGGTGCATGCCTTTCTCATTCCTCATACTCATCACCTCCTCTTCCCGCTTGGAGCTGCTCACACCGGTGATTTCCTTGTTAAGGAACTTGATGGCATTGTACATGCTCGCTGACAGGGGACGGCACTGACTCAGGAAGCTATAACAACATATTTGTGCAACTCTTTACAACTTACAAAGCTTTAACATTAAAAAAAATTTTTTTTTCTTTAAATAGAAAACAGAGAACAGAAAAATGAAAATAAAGGTAGAAGAGCAGGAAAAATAAGTACAAGAAAAGGACTGGGTAACGTGGGAGTAGACCTGTAGTGGTTGTCCCTACCTGATGTAAGGTTTTAGTTTATTCACTAGATCCCTTGAGAGTTCTTCATTGAGAGGTGTTGTGTAATCCTGGATCACCTATAGAGTACACAAATTGATCAGCAAAATGCCTCCTAATAAAGGTTTCTGCAAGGGCAGTAGGGGTAAGCTTTACTGAGAAAAGTGTTCTGAGGGTGGGAGTCATTCCCTCTTTCCCCCAGAGATGACCCTGGGTGAGAGAAGCTACCTAAGGGGGGTTGGGTCATAAGAGAGAACAGGACGGGGCATACCTGCTGCAAGGCACGAAGCAGGGCGATACACCGGGCATTGGAGCCACTGACCAGGCCCTGGGAGTACTGCAGGCCGAGTCGCACCATGGCTGGGTGGATCACAGAGGATGGGATGCTGATGGGATGGTGGTGTCACATACTTTGCAAAGGAGCTTGAGCACCTACTGCCCACCTGCCCCTGATAAAAAGGAACTTCCTTCACTAGCACAGACTTCCCCATTTCTTCTAGAGTTTTGCCTTGAGTGCATACTTCTTCCCACAGATCCCCTCTCAAGTTTCCAATCACTTTCAATACTGAGTTACTAAAACTCCTCAGACTTAAAAGTTACAACAATTTCATAGGATCCTACCTCATATACTGAGTCAAAGAGTTTTGTCTGCTGTACTGTGGTAGATGAGAGAAGAGACTAACTTTGGATCCATAATCCTTTCGTGTAGGAACCTTAACAAAACAGGAGAATAGGACCAATGGCCCAGAGTTTAAAACTTATGGGATGAAGCTGGAAAGGAAATGAACAGTAAGACTGGTTTGACCCAAATATACATCCTTCTCCAGGGTCTCATTTGCCCTGAGCACCTCTCCTCCTTCCAGCCCACCTACCTAGGCTCTTTCTAGCCATGCACCAAACCCACTTCCTACCTGTTGTCGCTCTGGTTTTTTAACAAGTTTTCTCAAAAGTGTGGGGTCCTCGACCTGAGTGTACTCAGGAAGACGCTTCGCTCCTAAAAGACAATGATCATATTTTCAAGACACTGTAGGTCTTAAAATGGGTAATTTGCTCTTAGGGCATAAAAAGCATCAAGAAAAACAGAACCAGCCCGGGCATGGTGGCTCACGCCTGTAATCCTAGCACTCAGGGAGGGAGGCCGAGGCGGGTGGATCGCTCAAAGTCAGGAGTTCGAAACCAGCATGAGCAAAAGCGAGAGACCCAGTCTCTAATAAAAAAAAATTGGAAACAAATTAATTGGCCAACTAAAAATATATAGAAAAAATTAGCCGGGCATGGTGGCGCATGCCTGTAGTCCCAGCTACTCGGGAGGCTGAGGCAGAAGGATTGCTTGAGCCCAGGAGTTTGAGGTTGCTATGAGTTAGGCTGACGCCACAGAACTCTAGCCCAGGCAACAGAGACTCTGTCTCAAAAAAAAAAAAAAGAAAGAAAGAAAAGAAAAAGAAAAACAGAACCGGGTCAGAGGAAGCAGGAGAGGAGAGGATAGAAGGAAAAATAGGGATAGGATGATGGGGTTCAGGAAAGAATTTTGAGGTCTGGATCCCAAGGTGAGAATGGGAGGGGAGAGCTATTTTGCAATGGGGAAGCCTAAGCTGGCATGAGAATTAGTAGTAAAAGAAGTCTTAAAAGGAAGGGAATATACCTGAGGTGGTTTCTCCAGCTGTGCTGGGGCAGGCCTGAGGAGGTGGCCCTCCTTGTTCCCCTTTTCTTGCCTGTTTCAGGGCCCGCTCAGCCTCCTGTTTGGCTCGCCGCTCAGCACGAAGTTCAGCCTTACTCCTACCAGCTGGAATTTTCTCCCCAGGAGTGCCCAACTGATTGCCAGGTCCTGGCAGTTCTCTGGTTTGACCTACTAAAGGTATAAGTAAGAGTTGTCCAAGCCACAGGCAGCTGATATCCGTGCCCCAGCCAAAGCTAGCTTCTCAATCCTGTTTATCCAAACCTCTTCATTTTTTACTTGCTCAGACCAACTTTGTTATATCTCCCCCTCTTCTCTCCCACCACATCCCTCTACCAACCCCAAACCCCAGCCATTTAAAAAAGACCTGCACACCTTGACACTGGGCTGCAGATAGAGCAGAGCCAGTTTCTGGTTCTGCCCCCTTTTCCTCCTTCCGTTTCTTCTTCTGCTGTTTCTTTTCCTTCCGAAGCTGCAGCTTCTCTTCTTGGGTCATCTCCCTACCTCCTGCCTGAGACACAGACATAGGACACTGCTCTTCCCCAACAATTCCAAAAGTAAATAAACACTACTGGATGCTTACAAGACTCCCACATGGTTAACTCCCTAATCCTAACTGCCACAAGCAATGTGTTACAAGTTTACATCCCACAGAGACTGAAACTTCTCCAGGGTCAGAATCATATATTGTTGAGGTTGAAAGAACTCTGTAAATTCTCCTGGCTTCACTGAGAAATACGCTGAAACGAGATGGGAGCTGGGGTAGAATGAAGCTGGCACAGCTCTCCACGTAGCGCTGGGCAGGCGATTTGGGAAGGCACCCTCACTTACCCCAGGCCGAGGAGAAAGCTCCGTCTTCATCCCGGATCCCGAGTCTGCATCAGAAAACAAGGCACAGAGTGAGCCGGAGAGGCTCCGGGAGAGCTTGGGGGGACTCGTACTCTGCGCAGCTGGCTGCTGGGTTGGCATGACCACGGCTCCACCGCCAGACGCAAGGCTAGCCAGGGATCCGCGTGGGGACGCACCGCGCGGCAGGATCAAAGGAAAGGCAGGCGATCAAGAAAGGAGGGGTCATCCAACTTTCTCACAGGAACCAGCCAGTGCTGCACTGGAGACTGAGTAGACTAGAGTCCAGGGTGGCGCCAGACCTGAACGACAGGGTCCCAAGGGGCTCAGGGTCCAATACTAGCCGTCCGAGCTCGTTGGCTCTCGTACCTGTAGCCAGGCCAGGCCCTTCACTCACCGTCGCGAACAGCCACAGCCACAGCAGCCATCACCCTCAGTCCTCGGCTCCGCCTGCAGCGGTCACCGAGGGCCCCAGTGCCTTGCTCCGCGGTCGCTGGGTCTACAGCGCCACCTGGGCCGGAGGCTGAGCCGCCGGCGCACGCCGCGCACGCCGCGCACAGCCCCCAAGCCGACTGCAATCTCCCCGCGCACTGAGGCCCGCCCCGGACTACGGGTCGTGATGCGGACCAATTCCACTTTGGCCTCCCGGTCCCTACAGGCTCTCCTGCCCCTTAGACTACAGTTCCCAGCATGCCAGGGTCGCTGCGCTCCAGAGCCGACGTCGTACCGCCTACCCACCGCCAATCTCAGGCCCCCCAAAATGGCGAGTGAGGCTGCGGGAACTCACTGAGCAGAGGAGCGAGCGTGCAGAGCCGCTGCGGCCCTCACAGCCCGGAGCCCGGCCGGGCCCTGCCGTAGGGAACATGCACTTTTCCATTCCTGAGACCGAATCCCGCAGCGGGGACAGCGGCGGCTCCGCCTACGTGGTGAGGAGCGGCCGGAGCCGGGTCTGGCAGGGGCGGGGACAACGGGCCCGAGCCCTCTCGTAGAGGCCTCCGAGGCCTGACCGCCACTCTTTGTGCCTGGTCCTGGGCCGCCGACTCCCGATGGCCTCTCTAGGAGCTTATCTAATGCCTCAAATTCGTATTGAGGTCGCCCCAGCTCCTGTAGGTCCTTTGTTCACCTGGGTCGCTTCCCTCGGCTAGGCCGCGGCTGCTGTGGTGGGCGTCATTGCTCTCTTGGGGAGAAAGACTGCGACACAAGCGTCCGAATTTCCCCCGGACTGGCCCATCTGCTTTGGGACGTGGCCTTTGGGAAAACAGGCAAATTAATCCTTGGGAGATCTCCGCGCGTTACTCAGACGGAGTTCCCAACTTCCGGCTAGGGTTCCTAAGGAGGTAGCCCAGACGGCGATCCTAAAGTGCTTGCCTGTTTTTGTGTTCTCAGGCCTATAACATTCACGTGAATGGAGTCCTGCACTGTCGGGTGCGCTACAGCCAGCTCCTGGGACTGCACGAGCAGGTGGGACTAGCACCCCTGCCTTGACGCAGTTCCAAGCCCTTTCCTACACCTGGGCATCAGTATCTTCATTTGCCCCCTTTTCGCATTCCCATAGGCTGTAGTTCCTGTTTAATCACTGCCACTGGGGAAGGTCCTGCTTTATCTTATTGTCAGACATTTCCCCGAACTCCCTAAGCTTAACGTCCATGCAATAACTGTTCCTCCCTATACTCACATCCTCCTTCCAGCTTCTGTCCCATATTACTGCTCTTCAGACTTTGTCCCTGCATAGAAAAACCAAACCCCCTCTACTACCAGAGCACATTCCTTCTGTCATCTGAGCTACAACTTGAAATTCTTTTCCGTTTTTACAAACCATTCGCCAATTTTCTTGTCTGTTCTGACTTATTTCAGTGTATGTAGCTGTTCCAGTTATCATTATCTATTTGCGATGCAATGTTTCTTTGTCTTCCTCACCAGATTGTGAGCTGTATTTAACATAGTAGAAAGTCCTGGTTCTACTGAGAATTAGTTTTACAATCCTGAGCAAGTTACCTAATTTCTTTGGGCCTCGGTTTCTACACCTGAAAAATGATTCCTTGATCTGCAAAGTCCCTTTAAGTCCTAAGACACTCTGTGAACATACTTAGTTATTAACTATTCGTGCACATTATAAGTCCCATTGCTTCCTCTGAGGGTTCAATGAACACCCTTGTTAGGTAATCAAGGGGCTTCCTGTAGTTCCTGGGCCCATACAAACCCTCCCCACACTATGGAGGGCCTGACTTGTACATAGTAAGATAGAAAAGAACTTATATCTAGGACAGCTCCTCTGAGATGCTTCCTCTGCTAAAGGAATTGTTTCCCAGATGACCAGGGTAGATAGGGGAGCAGCGACTGAGGTAAGGGGAAGGGGTTCCAAGAGAACATGATGAATCTAGGTTGCCTCATTTCATTTTCTATGTTTATGTGAAGGGTTGTATCTCTTTCTCTAAATAGCTTCGGAAGGAGTATGGGGCCAATGTGCTTCCTGCATTCCCCCCAAAGAAGCTTTTCTCTCTGACACCTGCTGAGGTAGAACAGAGGAGGGAGCAGTTAGAGAAGTACATGCAAGCTGGTGAGTGGTTGGAGGAAACTTTAGGCCTTGTTGAGGACGGTGGGGAGAGACTTAAAAACAGCTGTTTCTGTAGAAGGTCCTAATTAATTTCTGGATCTGGTAAGTCTCTCGTTTAATTTGTTATTTAATTAGCAAAGTAAATAGCCTACAAGGATATGTAACTGTATACTAGCAAAGCAATTTGGGCACTAACATCTGTGAGAAATACTAGTATAACACTAGTTTTAAAGCAATTTAGATCAGTAGGGAGAACTTAATTTGTATATGATGTGCTTTAGATTAACATCATTGTTATTTCCCTAGTTCTATAGACTGGACTCACCTAGATGGCAACCAAGGGTGGGGCAGGTGAAGAATTTATGCAAACAGTGAGTGAGGTGAGGCCAGCTGGGGGATGTGGCAGGCCATCATCAGCCCAGGAAATGGGGTTGGGGGGACCTACTAAGAAGAGGATGGGGGAGACAAGAGTGAGCCCTAAGTTCGTGTAACATCATTCTCTTGTTTCCACAGTTCGGCAAGACCCATTGCTTGGGAGCAGTGAGACCTTCAATAGTTTCCTGCGTAGGGCACAACAGGTAAGGCTTTGGGTGGGACCAGGATTTAAGGGAAGGAGCTTGCTGGAAGACCGTGTCATTTCAATGATGTGGCTACAGTGGAGTCATCCTGGCACTTTTATGGAACTTCTGCTGTACCAAGGAAATCCAGCCTGTATTTAGCCAACTGAGAAGACACTACAGGGACCTAGAAATAGAGTTGGGGATGGGTCAGGTGTTACAAAGGCAGTGCCTCCCATCCCCATGTGCTCACAACAGGAGACACAACAGGTCCCCACAGAGGAGGTCTCCTTGGAAGTGCTGCTCAGCAACGGGCAGAAAGTTCTGGTCAACGTGCTAACTTCAGACCAGACTGAGGATGTCCTGGAGGTGAGGTGCTCGTTTGGCACTGCCCGTCCTCCCCCTGCATCTCAGGGTCCTGGGTTAGGGGATAATTGGAAGCAGCCAGTATGATGAGCTATACTTCCTGTCCCTACCCCCAGGCTGTGGCTGCAAAGCTGGATCTTCCGGATGACTTGATTGGATATTTTAGTCTCTTCCTAGTTCGAGAAAAAGAGGATGGAGCCTTTTCTTGTGAGTTTCTCTGTACTTTACTACCTCATTGTGCTTGTAGTAGTGAATTTGCCTTCCCACTGCCCTCAAAATGGGTCATTTCTTCAAGGTGCTTCTTTCTTGATTTCCCCCCTTTTTTTTAACCCATAGTTGTACGGAAGTTGCAAGAATTTGAGCTGCCTTATGTGTCTGTTACCAGTCTTCGGAGTCAAGAGTACAAAATTGTGCTAAGGAAGAGGTCAGGGCTGGTCCTGGAGGAGGGGGAAGGTGCTGGATTGGATTATTGGGCCACTTATGGAGACAGAATAATCTGGACAAGGGGGTATAGTGCTGGGTATTTCTACCAGGCTTCCCCAGCTTCTTCCTGTTATGCCACCATCAGCCCCAAATAGTTTTAGATTGCTCTTGTTTTGCCCGTTTTCCATTCTACCTCTTGCCTTACCCCACCTTAGCCCCATTACCCCTTTCCACCCCTTGGCCTCACAGTTATTGGGACTCTGCCTATGATGACGATGTCATGGAGAACCGGGTTGGCCTGAACCTGCTTTATGCTCAGGTGAGCTTGGAGCTGCCTCAGAACCCTTCCCCTGGAAGTGACTCTGGTGTCCCATTCTCCCAAGAAAACTTCTTTCATGTCTCTGTTCCCAGTTCTTGGGGAAGTTCCTAGAATACTATCAGGGCTCCTGGCACAACCTCTGCTCTCATACTTTATAAAGCTGATAGATCAAGACTCACTGCAAAGAGGTCGCTCAGTTGTGGGGCTAGGGGTCAGACTGTACGGAGGTAACTGTGGACACCTTCCCTGGACTGCTGACTGGGAGCCCCTATCCCTCACCCTTTGTCTCCACTGTAGACTGTGTCAGATATTGAGCGTGGATGGATCCTAGTCACCAAGGAGCAACATCGGCAACTCAAATCTCTGCAAGAGAAGGTCTCCAAGAAGGAGGTGAGCGCTGCCTCTCTGTCTCCCTCCAAGGGGCTGCTTTTTCTGAGCTGTCCTGTTCCCCCTCCTAACCCACCCTATGTGATGACCATTTTTCAGTTTCTGCGGCTGGCCCAGACGCTGCGGCACTATGGCTACCTGCGCTTTGATGCCTGTGTGGCTGACTTCCCAGAGAAAGACTGTCCTGTGGTAGTGAGTGCAGGCAACAGTGAGCTCAGCCTCCAGCTCCGCCTCCCTGGCCAACAACTCCGTGAAGGTTCCTTCCGGGTCACCCGCATGCGATGCTGGCGGGTTACTTCCTCTGTGAGTCAGGGAAGGGGAGGCCTTCTAGGATGGTGGTTTGGCAAGCCTTGAGCTTCAGGAATGGGCGGCAGTTGATCAGGAAGGGAGGCAGGCTAGTCAGAATGAACTCAGCCTAATTCCTCTTCTCTTCCAGGTGCCATTGCCCAGTGGAGGCACGAGCAGCCCAGGCCGGGGCCGGGGTGAGGTGCGCCTGGAACTAGCTTTTGAATACCTCATGAGCAAGGACCGGCTACAGTGGGTCACCATCACCAGCCCCCAGGTGTGAGCCCACCCTCAGGCCTCCTCTGGAGCCCCTTAAATACCCAAGTCTAGGGCTTCCAGGACTCCATGTGAGTGGGAGCCCTTGTCTTTGTGGTGTTGGGCTCAGGATTACCACTCTGGTCAGGCTGAGCAGTCTTCTTGCCCTCAGGCCATCATGATGAGCATCTGCTTACAGTCCATGGTAGATGAACTGATGGTAAAGAAATCCGGCGGCAGTATCAGGAAGGTAGGCAGCAGTGTGGGCTAAGCAGCTGAGCGGTTGTGCTCCCCCTGCCTTTTGTCCTAGGTGTGAGGTTTCTCTTGAGAGGAAGAGGAAGTGATCCTGCCCTCACCAGCACTTTGTGTCTGTCTGTAGATGCTGCGCCGGCGGGTGGGAGGCACCCTGAGACGCTCAGACAGCCAGCAAGCAGTGAAGTCCCCACCACTTCTTGTAAGTATTGCCTCCTGGTCAGGACCCTGGCTCCCAACCTTGCCTCACCTCCCCCAGTGATTCTCTGACACCTCTGCCTCTTCTTCCCCAGGAGTCACCTGATGCCAGCCGGGAGTCTGTGGTCAAACTCTCAGTGAGTTACAGGGTTGGCGAGGTTGGTGTTTACAGGCGATCTCGCAGGCTCAAGCCCTCTGACCCCCACCCTGCCTTTGTTACAGAGTAAGCTGAGTGCTGTGAGTTTGCGGGGAATTGGCAGTCCCAGCACAGATGCCAGTGCCAGTGATGTCCACGGCAATTTCGCCTTTGAGGGCATTGGAGATGAGGATCTATAATCTCCACTGCTTGGATGTCTGCCCTCTACCCCAGAGGAATTTACAGAAACTTGCCCTGTGCCTGTGTCCCCCAAGCTGGGGGGTCTTTTCCTTCCTCCTTCCTACCTTCCCTTTTGCTCCTTTTGGCCAGGGGCCTTCTAACACACCTTCCCTTCCCCTCTGGGCTGGCTGCACAAAGGATTGCTCCCTCTCTTTTCAGAGCTGGCCCTCGATGCCAAATTAGCATTTAGTATTTTGCACAAAGTCCAAGGGACCATGGCTACCTGCCTTGGGGGAGGAACACAGCTCCCCCGGGCTGCTTCTAGCTTTTTGGGGCCATGGGCCAAGGGCCAAGGGGATGGGCAGAGGTCTGTGTATGGTCTGGCCCAGCTCCCCCATCATTAAACTCAGCCTGATTGCTGCCTACCTCTGTTTCCCTCTCACTGCCCCTGCCTCCCCATCACAGCATGGATTTCTATGCTAAGGGTAAGGCCAAACTGTGCTTGCCATTGCCAATTCAGCATAGACATGGCTTTGTTAGTGTTTCCTTTATTATAAAGCACTGAAATAAGTTAAATAAACAGGTGGGAGGCTGGTTAGTCCCCCAGCCAGTTCATCCACAGCCCCTGGGAGCAATGGAGGCAAATACAGGGCCCTTCTCACTGAGCTCATGAAGTGCATCAGTCAAGGCAAGGCCCCTTGGTCCATATGGGCCCTGTGCCCGTGGGGTTTGGCTGGTTTTTAAAGCGCCTAGGTTAGTCTGTGTGGAGCCCCTGGCCAGCGGGGGACAAAGGAGAAGGTGGCTTCTGGTCCGTCTGTATAAAACATGGGGAGGAAGGACCTAGTTCAGGGTGAGTCTGTATGGAGAGCCCGGTTACCAGCAGCGCCCAGGGCTGGTGGACCCCGAGAGCTCAAAACAGGTGGGCTATGAGGTGGAGCCCAGCCCTCAGAGGCAGAGAGGCCAGGCCCTCCTGCCCCACCATGACCATGCACCTTCTGGTGGCGCTTGTAGTTGTCCCAGTGGCCTGTGGTATAGGCGCAAGTGGCACAGCGGAAGGGCTTCTCGCCTGTGTGCCGCAGCATGTGGCGTTTGAGGTTCATGCTCTGGTTGCAGCTGTAGTTGCAAAGACTACACCGAAAAGGTTTGTCACCAGAGTGGATGCGACCGTGACGCTTGAGGTTGGCCAGGTTGCCACAGGCATAGGGGCAGAGGGGGCACTTGTAGGGCTTCTCTCCTGTGTGGACACGCTGGTGCCGTTTCAGGTTATCCAGATGAGCAGAAGCATAAGGACAGCGAGCGCAGCGGAAGGGCTTCTCACCACTATGTGTCTTCATGTGCCGGGCCAGGTGGTTAGGATAGTGAGTGGCAAAGGGGCAGAGGCTACAGGCAAAGCCTTTGTCACTGGGGCCCTGGGGTCCCCCACTGGCACCCCCTCCAGCCTCTCCTCGCATGCAGCGCCCACACATGGCAGCTCCCAGCCGACTACCCTCACCCTCCTCCAGCTCTTGTCCACAGCCCCGGCAGGTCCAAGGGAATAGCAGCTCTGGCAGTGGTTCTGATCCAGTTCCACAGAGGCCCTCCCCTTCACCCCGCAGCTGCCCACAGTCTGGCAGGAAACTGGTACCACCTGGTGGCACATGAAGGCTCAAATCTGGAAGGAGCAGAGCATCTGTTGGGAAAAGGAGACCTGGATTATGAATCCAATTATCCTAGAGCCACCCACCCATCTCCCAGGATCTTTGGTTACTAGCCTTTTACCTTCAGGTCGCCGAGGCACTGCCCCCTCCTGCTCTGGGGGACTGGGAGGCCGAGTTGGTCGTGGAGCACAGCAGCGGAAGCCACAGGTCGGGCAGGGAGGAGTGGGGGGCCCTGCGTGGGTACGCTGATGCCGCCTCAGGTTGCCCAGGCTGCTGCAGGCAAAGGGGCAGTGGGGACAGCGGTAGGGCTTCTCGCCAGTGTGGGTGCGGGTATGTCGTGTCAGGTTGACGAGCTGGGCTGAGGCGTAGGGGCAGCGGCCACAGCGGAACGGCTTCTCCCCGCTGTGTGTCTGCATGTGCCGCTTCAGGTGGCTCGAGTAGTGGGACACGAAGGTGCAGAGGCGGCATGAGTACAGTAGCCGTGGGGGCAGCAGGGGCCCCCCACCCGGCCCTCCTGCCCCACAACACGGCCCCTCACCTGTCGGCCCCCCACACAGCTGGCAGGCTGGGCCTGGCCTCTCACCCCTGGCCTCCCCTGGACCCCTGGCTGGCTCCTCAACTTCACTCTCAGCACTTAGTGCCCGGCCGCCCCCAGACTCGTCGTCACTCAGCCCATAGGGAAGCCCAGGCCTGGTCCCCAGAGAGTCTCCTGCAGAGACAAAGATGATAAAAGACATCAGCGTGGGGTAGGATCAGGCTCCAATCTCCCCCTTTCACTTATAGTCTCCCCATTTGCTTGGCTCTACTGTTCTCTTTTTTGTTTTTCTTTATGAAAGCCTTTGGTCCAATACTGTTCTCTTTCTTAGCTTTGATGATCCCTTTAGTTCCCTCCTAGGGATCAATTTTCTAGAATCCAGTGATTCTAGAAAATTGAACATGAACTGTCTACCTCTAAGCCTGCACTGTCCTAGTGATGACAGAATTGAGCTGTATCTAGTTTTGCTGAATGAAAAAGGATCAAGGGCTCATGGTGGATCACAAACTGAAATGAATCAATAACGTAATTCTTGGGATAAGAAAGTAAAAATACAAAAGGCAGAGGAGGCCTGAGAACTTTTTCTAAGCTCTATATTAGTATTGCCCCTTTTAGTATGGAGCTAGTTATAAAGTAAAACCTATCTCTGAGGCAAAATTTGGAGGGAAGTGGAAACAATGAGAATAATGCATGTCATACCACTTATATGTCTAAAGGACAGATTCATGTTTACATGGATTCCCTCAATGACTTAAAAAAATCCCTCATAAGTGGCTTAAGTGGGTGGGTACTGCAAATTAGGGTAGGGTGATGCTGAGATCACAGGGAAGAGCAATGTGGAAGGATATATAAAGACAAACCCAAACCTTTCAATACAAAAGAGCTTATGCTTCAGGTAAAAAGAAGTTTAAAGTACTGACTTGAATGATTTACTGACAGGCTGCTTCCCTAAACCTCTTAAAAGTAAACACACAAAGAATGGGCTGGGGAGGGTGACAAGGGTATTTACATTTAACCAGTTGCTCCATGTGATTCACCCACACTCCTTCCTATTCACACCACCTTTGACCATGCCCCACAACTTCACCTCAGCAAAGTGATGGAACCGACTGGACCATTAAATAAAGTAATCTAGCACAAATGTAAACTAAACCAGCCCTAAGTTGTGACAGGAAATGGTGTTTTGCTCACTGACACTAAACCCTAACCTGCCTCTTGAGGGGCCGAGGTCACCAGCGGTCACAAATTCTTAACCAAGTTCCCCAAACCCACCTTCAGAGTCTCTCTCGAAGCCCATGAGCTGGTCACTGTTGCCGTCACCTTCCTCCTCTTCCTCTTCCTCCTCAAACTCCAGATCCTGGCCTAGTAGCAAATCACTCTCCAATACCAGGGCCCCAGGTCCTTCGTCGAGGGAATCTTCAGTATCCACTGAAGAGGGGAGGGGGATTGTGGATTTTCCCTCAGGAGCCAGGCCTCGTGGACCACACTTCCCGTACTCGGTGACCCTTTCGGGTTCCCTTAGTATCTCGGTGGTAAGCTAGGAGACCAGATGGCCCACCCCATCCCTCAAGAGTCCCTCTCCACCCCGACCTGAACCCACTCCACTGACCCCACCCCCGCTCCTCCCCCATCAAGGCCCCTGACCCCTGACCTTTGACCCCCTCGCATTTCACAGGCTGCGGGTGGCTTTGCTTCCTTCGGGGCATCGTGACCGGCTCCAGCCCGACGCGACTCCGGCCTGCGGCCGCCCGGCCCCGCCCCTCCCAACTCGGCCCGCCCGTCCGCCCTTCCTCTCAGGGCCCGCGGGCCACCCCCATGCAGCGGCGCGGGTCCTGGGCAGCCCCCGGCCCTGGCCCCGGCGCCCAACTCAGGCCGCTCCCGCCGCCGCCGCCGCTTCCATTCATGGAGCCCCCTACCCCCCTACGGAGACCAGCTGGTACCTCCGTACTCGCTTCCGCTTCCGCTGCCGCACAGCCGCACGGGACGCGTAGTCCCTGGGAAGTAGCAGCGGCGAGGGCCCCTGCGGCCTGACCAGGAAGTGATTGTGACGAGAGACGGCGGGCGAGCCAACCAGCGGCCGTGGGGAAACCCGGGCGGCGAGCCCGGCCCTCTGGCGTCTGACTTCGGCCCGCTAGACCGCTCCTGACCCCTCCCTGGAGGAACTACGAACTCATTCTCCCGACTCCAGGAGAAGGTGAGGAAGGGCAGCGACGTCAGGCCAGCCTGGCAGCAGCTCCCGGCACCCTCGCGCGCGTATACACACACACACACACACACACACACACGTGCACACGGAAGGGCTCGCTAGATGCTACCGTTGGGGCAGAATCTGGGGCCACAGCAGCAGAGAAAAAAAAGCACACCATAGGCACAATTAGGTTTTGGCCTTTAGTCTGAAAAAGTGTTGATTGAAAGTGTACAACAGAGAGCGGGTGCAAGCGGCTGGGGGCCATGGAGCCGCCAATAAAAAAGAATGTCCTTAAATAAAGTGTTCACAGAGTAAAAACCAGAACCGCCAGTCCTTCCCTCCAACACAACAGAGCACAGGCACAGAACCGGTGATGAGCCCAAGGAGCACGTCGGCGGCTGGGGAGGACAGCAGAGGCTCCCAGGCTGCTGTGTGGAGGGAGAGCCCTCTTTGGAATGGGCTGAGTAAAGCCACCCAGCTCCCCCTGCACACCTCATACCCACTGCTAAGGCTAAAGGAAAAAGACAAAACTCAGTCTCAGGTCCGGAGGGCTCAGAACAGTCTAGGTGGGCAGGGGTCTGGATGACTGCTAGTCCCGCTTGGCCTTCTTCTTGTCGCTGTTGCCATTTTCTTCAGCCCCCTCAGCAGAGAGCACTTCCTCTAGTTTCCGCTTGCCACTCTCTGGCTGGAGCTCTGCTGTGTTTCGGGGCTTGAAGCAAATGATGATGCAGGTCATGTTGTCACACCCTGTACCATCCCCAGAAGTGTCTGGTGCCAGGCATTGATCCAGCAGCTACAAAAGGGATGGGGTAGCTCAGCCACAGGGTTTGAATACCTTCCTGGGAACCTAGAGTCCCACAATAGGGCTTGCTAATACAGGGTGTAGAAAGAGAGGAATGGGCAACAGGTATCATCACAAAGCAGCCACTTGCTAGTCCCTGAGGCATAGGCTAAAAGTCAGGGAAATGATGGAAGGTGGTGTATTTAGTCAGAGTTTGACATCCATTAGTTATTAATGGTACTCCCAGGCTCTGGCTGTAAGCCCAGGTGGAGAGAGTAAACCTTGGCTGTGCAGACCCCCACGCACTCTCTTCACCCTGGGACTCACCTCTTCCACAATGGATGACAATAACCGAAGCTCCCCATTTTCATCACGCTGGCTGATCTTTGATTGAATAAAGTCTACAACTTCCTGGCTGCTCATCACATTCCTGGGGTCAAAAACAACAGTCAAAATCTTCTTTAGTCTCACCAAGGCAGAGTAGACAAGTGTAGCTAGAAGTGGTGACCCAGACCAATGTAAACACCTACAGAATTTTCCTTAGCTCTGCCTTAGGCTCGGTGGTCTTGACTCACCAAGAGGTCTGCCTAGGCTAACCTTAGAGGAGCTCCATGCCCTATAAAAGAAGTAATGCGCAGAAAGGGGATTTTAGGGCATACTGCCAGTGCTCACCAGATGCCATCACAAGCAATGACCATAAATTCATGGTCGTCAGTGAGAGTCAGCACCTTGATGTCAGGAAGGGCTGAAATCATCTGTTCCTCGGGCGGCAGGTTCTTGTTTCTTTTATAGAAGTGGTCTCCTGAAGTAAAAGAATGGTGGTTTGATGAGTAGTTTGAACATTTACCACAAACTTGTTTGAGGCGGGTCAAACTTTGCCATTCATTCCCCTTCTTTACAAAGTTCTATTATCTAGTGGAATGGAGAACTGAGTTCTAGCTTTTCTAGTTTCAGTCCTGTCATCGGGTTGCTGAACCTTAAGTAAGTCTGGTCTTTTTCATCAGCTGGAAGGTACTAACAACAATGATAACCAGCTTAGTTATTTCACAGAGATGTTTAAAGATAGAGGTAGTAGAAATTAAAACATTTTGAAATGTACAAAGGCTAAGAAGATTAAAGTTTGCTATTAGGTAGTCTGGAATGGAGAGCAAGACCCCAGAAGTCTTTCCCATAGTTTCTTGGCCCTTACCAATGGCTCTGGAGAGGTTGAGGCCCCCGTTGACTCGCCCGTCCATGGTGACCTTGCCACCAGCATTCTTGATGCGTGCTAGCTCTACTTCATCCTCTGGTTTATGATCATAGGACATGTCTAAAGCTTTACCAGCCTCAGATACCACACAGCGAGAGTCTCCTGCATTGGCTACAATCAACTGTTTTCCTCGTATCAGAGCCACCACTGCAGTTGTGCCACTGTCAGAGCCAGGCTTAGGAAGAAAAACGGACAAAAATGGATGTGAGGATGTAAGTTCTTCACTGATGCACACCTAACCATTCCCCATGCTTTCTCCTTTCACTGGGAACCCCAGAGCACAGGCTTCATCTTTCCAGAGACAGTATACACTCACCATGTTTTAGGTAACTCTACCCAAAAGGCTTACCACCTAGTTCCCCTTGCAAAATAAATCCACATGACCACAACTTTTGTACTAAAGTATGAAGGGATCCCTGTCTCAAAATCAGAATCAGGGCAGCCTGAGCAAGAGTGAGACCCTGTCTCTACTAAAAATAGAAAGAAATTAGCTGAATAACTAAAAATATATAGAAAAAATTAGCCGGGTGTGGTGGCACATGCCTGTAGTCCCAGCTACTCGGGAGGCTGAGGCAGAAGGATTGCTTGAGCCCAGGAGTTTGAGGTTGCTGTGAGCTAGGCTGGTGCAACAGCACTCTAGCCCAGGCAACAGAGTGAGACTCTGTCTCAAAAAAAAAAAAAAAAAAAATCAGAATCAGGGGATTCACAATTGCCTGTTGGCTTTTCCAGACTCACAGCTCCCCTTCCCCACACACCTCCTCTTTGCCTTCCATTCCAGGCACCATCATCTCTTCTTCTTCTTCATCCTCCTCTTCAGCCTCCTCAGTGTCATCCTCATCTTCCTCATTCTCTGCCTCCTCACTGCTATAGCCATCCTCTTCTTCACTGCATTCCTGCCAGAGGGAGGATCCCAGACTGCTGAGACTGGGATGACCCCCTGCCCCCCTCCCCCCAAATCACACTCAGAACCAAGAGGGCCTGACTACACAGGTCCTCAAAACACTGAAAGATACAACTATATGATCAGGAAAATCTCGGGGAGGAGAAAGGGCTAGGATGAATATGATAGACATCCTGAACTGGGCTTAGCAGTCACTGGCAAGAAGCCCAGGGGAAAGCCAGGGCTGCCAGCCAGCTATATGGTCAGAAATAAATTGCCCAGTGAAGGAAACACCCAAATATCCAAGGTAGCAACAACTATCTTCTTGTTCTCTCTCTAGGAGACAGACTCTGAAAGGCCAGAACTAGATCTATTTGTTATAGTATGATCAAAGGAAGAGGTAAGAAGGAAATGGCACCTGTGATGGTAGAGATTGATGAATTTTAGAAGTCTAAAGCTTAGAACACAGTGGATCTTGGGGAATGATGTCAAACCAGGAGAAGGAAAAGAGTTGAAAGCTACAGATGGCAACCAAATAGGCCCTCTCTGCAACTTCAGCATCTGCCTGCCCTCACAGGCCCTTACCTCACTGTCTTCCTCTTCCTCCTCCGCCTCATCTGACTCATCCTCACTGTCCTCAAAGAACTTGGACTTAGCAACTCGAGGCAGCTTGTTGGAGGCTGAAGAGCAGGAAGGCCCAGCCTCACCAGTGGGAGTGCCAGGCTCACCAACTTGGCCTGCCTCAGTCCCACGTTCCGAGCTGGAGGAAAGGCCTGTGTGGGCTTTGGCTGTGGGGCCATTTTCCTGTGAAGGAGTTTCCCTAGATGGGTCCTCAGGTCCTGCCTCCCCATTGAGGTCCTGGGACCCTGGTTCCTCGCCTGTCCCAGCTCCAGATTTGCTGTGGGGAGGGCCCTTGTGACAGTTCTGCCCGTAGCGTGTCAGCAGCTCTTCAATAGTCATGGTAGCCTCTTCATGCAGCAGTGCAGTCTCCTCATTGTCCACTGCAGGGAAGAGGCTAAATCAGAGCCCCCATGCCAGACTCCTCAAGGGACCAGTCCCTCGCACTACCGATAGCCCTTGCAGCCTGAGCTCAAATTTCCCCACAACCTCCCACTCCTAAGGCTCCTATCACTTAATCAAGTCTCAGAAGAATATCCCCTAGCTTCTTTCTTCACAGATATTTTCTGACTGTGTTTCACCCCCTTCTTAGTCAAGGGAACACTACTAGTTCTATATTTCCCCTCTCACTTCTCATTTGTTATGTTAAGTTGGAAACCCTATTCTGGCTGAGGACCCAGGAAGCCTACGGTGCTAGTCTAGGCCTAGGGTAAAGGCTTGATGAATAGCTACTGGGGCTAATGACTGCTCCAGTGTTGAAAAAAAGGCACACGAATATAAACAGGAACTAGGAAGACCCCATCACAATGACAAAAGATTATGTATATAAAAATGTTTATTATAACTAAGACCCTAGCCACTCAACAAAGGTTAATTATCCCCTTCCTTTTCCTATCCACATGTAGTGCAGGAGAATACCATAGGGTTCTTTAATGTGAGGACTCCTCAGATCCTTAGAAAGCCATTCTCTGTTAGAATTGATAAATAATACATATTAAAGAATACTTTTTTTAAAATGCTGATTTCCCCTCAAACACAGGATGCCATACCCACCATCATCTTCATCAGCTACTTTTTCTTTTTCATCTTCATCCTCAGTGGGTCGCCCTGCAATCTGTGCCAGCTCTTTAATGACTTCCTCAGTGGTCAGTTTGGCATCAATAGCTAAGAAGGCATCTTCTAAAGCCTGGATATAAGCAAAATAGTATAAGACAAGTGTGGGGAAAAATACACTGGGTACAAAATGAAATGCCTATATATTCAATCCTGGGCACAAGGATGGGATGCAAATTAGAATGTGATCCATCATGCTAGGTGACACTCAAAGAGAAGTAAAACCGTTGAGACCTGGGAATAATAAAACAGGTCAAAAAGGCCCAATAAGCTCATTTGAGGCACAGAATTCTTTAAGAAGAAATGCAATAGGCCGGGTGCAGTGGCTCATGCCTGCAATCCTAGCACTCTGGGAGGCCGAGGTGGGCGGATTGCTCGAGGTCAGGAGTTCGAGACCAGCCTGAGCAAGAACGAGACCCCATCTCTACTATAAATAAAAAGAAATTAATTGGCCAACTAATATATATAGAAAAAATTAGCCGGGCATGGTGCTGCATGCCTATAGTCCCAGCTACTTGGGAGGCTGAGGCAGAAGGATTGCTTGAGCCCAGGAGTTTGAGGTTGCTGTGAGCTAGGCTGACACCACGGCACTCACTCTAGCCTGGGCAACAAAGCGAGACTCTGTCTCAGAAAAAAAAAAAAAGAAGAAGAAGAAATGCAATAAATCAGCAGCTGCTAGGGGGCAGGGAAGGGTAAGCCTACACAAGCAGAGACCAGTGTGGGGAGACAGACCTTCTGCAGCTTGCCTTCCTTGTAAGCCTTCTGATCTTTGATGATATCAGGGAGATATTTGGCACAGTACAAGGCAACTTCCTCCCCTAGAAGAAAGGTAAGGATAAGTACTGCTTCCCACACATAGAAAGTGATATAATATCTATGTCATATTGGAGTGAACCCCTAGGGCTGAGAGAATAAATATCTTAGCACACCTGAAACCTATTTGAAGAACATTTGGGAAGTTCTAATCCAGAAAATGGATTTCATCATAACCTCTCTCAGGGTATATTAATATATCCCTTGTCTTTTCTCACCTGTATATTTAGTTCTTCAGTGAAAAAAGAAAAATGCTAAGGTAATAAGAGATTTTTTGGATTAAAACAAGGCCTAGTAAGATTATGAACAATATGATACTCTATTGGGGAAAAGGAATGGCAGAATAGAGAAAAATAGCACCAGGCAGGAAATGATATTGAGGACTAGACCCTGGAAAATAAAAGAACAATGGACCTGTTCTTGCCCTGTAAAGTGTGGAATCGGGGTCCTAGAATGTTACCAATATGATCTGCTAAAGTTACCTCCATGTCCATCGTAGACAGAAAACATGGCTGTCTCATTGTCCAGCTCAGGAATACAGTTGTGTGCATCCTAGGAAAAAAGCATAGTTAGCACATCTCAAAGTCAAAGGATATTCCTCCTTGTGCACCTCAGGTCACAAGGATCACCTTCATACCTTAATCTCACTAACCCCGTCCCTGACTAGCCTACATGGCCTAGAAGTAAGAAAGGAAGATAGGATGATAAAGTAAGAAAAGTAGTACAAGGAAAGGAGAAGGGGAGGGAGGCAAGGAAGGGGAAATGGAAGGGAGGATCTGAGGTTATTACCTCTGTAATCTAGTAGCCTCAACCTAGGAGATCTCAGTCCAGATGGCAGAATATTTGGCTGTTGGAAATAGACCTGACCTGATCCCCAACGGATTTGTGGTAACTACAGGGATAACCAGAATAAAGGATCAAAGTCATTTCCAGACCCATTCTTTGAATCTGTGAACTACAAGGAAGAAAATGTTAGGAAAGATATCGAAAAGAGACTTGAGGGCCTTACCAACCTGAAAAGTTTCTAGGAGAATCCTAAAATAGATTAACTGAAAGCATTAGAAATTTGTTAAGCTATACACATACACTAATACAAAGGGGAAAAAAAAAGCACCATCAAAATGGATTCTTCCTCTTCTCAAAGCTTAACTTACTCAAGAAATTACCCTCATGCTAGGCAGAGGATATATTTACAAAAGAATATCTTCCAACAAATAATCCTATAAAACTAGGCTGTGTTTAGTGCTTGTTAACTGGAATTTACAACACCCCATATAGTCAGTCTTCCTGCCTCCTACTCCCAGGCAGAAGTGAGACATCATTCAAATCTAATGGCATAGCACACCTAAAGAGAAGTTTGCAATGGCCTCGCCACAGAAATATTTCGGTTGGAAGGCTGAGTTTAATCAAATTCTTCTAATAACAAAATTCTGCCACTCCAAACTCATGCTCCAGGCTAAGCCAAAGTTCCGCCAATACTGTCAGACCTAGGTAAAAGTGGGCTGTGGCTTACACTGCCCCATCTTGGAAAACAATCCAACCCTCCTTCAGGTACTTTCTACAAACAATAAGGATAAATATTAATCAGCTATTTACTTTGGGTAGTTATCCTTGCATAAGTTAATTCCAATCATAGTTCTCCTTCCTCTTTTAGGCATTAGCATTTTAACATTTCTAACTATATTAATAGTGAGAAAATCTGAGTGCAGTGCTTCCTCTGTTGTTCTTGAAATAAGACTATGCCTTACTTATACAAGTCTAAAAGGCTGGGCATGGTGGCTCATGCCAGTAATCCTAACACTCTGGGAGGCCAAGGCGGGAGGATCACTTGAGGTCAGGAGTTCAAGACCAGCCTCACAAAAGCAAGACCCCCGTCTCTAAAAATAGAAATAAATTAGCTGGCCAACTAAAAATAGAAAAAAATTAGCCGGGTGTGGTGGCACATGCCTGTAGTCCCAGCTACTCCGGAGGCTGAGGCAAGAAGGATCCCTTGAGCCCAGGAGTTTGAGGTTGCTGTGAGCTAGGCTGACGCCACAGCACTCTAGGCTAGGCAACATAGTGAGACTGTCTCCAAAAAAAAATAAAAGTCTAAATAATAAAACTTAGTTATTTTAAGGTAGGGAAGGAAAGTATCCAAAAAAGGACTACTTTTGTACTTCCCTCTATCTCCAGGAGGAAGTGGCCAGAAGCTAAGGGGCTGGCACGAATGGCAGTTGATGGCACATAGCTAGGGACAACATCAACAGTACTGCCTCTTACCCTCATTCTAAGAACCTAGAGAGCACCACAAACCAAAGGTCATCTTCTCCCTCTTCCAACAACTCTACTCCCTGCCACACTAGCCACCTCCCTTCCCTCTAAGCCAGGGTTTATCTTCCTGGGCCTTCGTTTCTTCTCACCACCATGTCAGCACCTTCACCGTGCACTTATGATTGTCTATTGCCCCAGCATCCTCTACTAGTGGTTCTCAAACTTGAATGTGCCTAAGAATTCATTTGTTCATTCACTCACTCATCAAATATCTGAGTACCCATTATGTGATAGGATGTGTTCTGGGTGATTGGAATATTGAACAAAATAAAGACCAATGCTGCATTAAAAAAAAAACAAAACTTAAAATTCTGGTGGGAGGCCGGGCGCGGTGGCTCACGCCTATAATCCTAGCACTCTGGGAGGCCGAGGTGGGTGGATTGCTCGAGGTCAGGAGTTCGAGACCAGACTGAGCAAGAGCGAGACCCCATCTCTACTATAAATAAAAAGAAATTAATTGGCCAACTAATATATATAGAAAAAATTAGCCGGGCATGGTGGTGCATGCCTGTAGTCCCAGCTACTTGGGAGGCTGAGGCAGGAGGATCGCTTGAGCCCAGGAGTTTCAGGTTGCTGTGAGCTAGGCTGATGCCATGGCACTCACTCTAGCCTGGGCAACAAAGCGAGACTCTGTCTCAAAAAAAAAAAAAAAAAAATTCTGGTGGGAGATATACACAATAAATAGGAAAAGGAAAAAGTCGAATAAAGTTAAGGAGAACTGGGTTGGATTTCAGAAAAGCATTGGTAGACTTGAATCAGCATGAGATACAGTGTGGGTATAGGCATGCTAAACCCATAAGAACCTGTATGGTTCAGCGGTCACTACCTAAGTCATGCTGTGAGTATCTAATTAGTTTCAGCAAAAACAATTGTATCACTTTATAATGTTGATTTTTTTTTTTTTTTTGAGACAGTCTTCCTTTGTTGCCCAGGCTAGAGTGAGTGCCGTGGCGTCAGCCTAGCTCACAGCAACCTCAAACTCCTGAACTCAAGTGATCCTTCTGCCTCAGCCTCCCAATTAGCTGGGACTACAGGCATGCGCCACCATGCCCAGCTAATTTTTTTTCTATGTATATTAGTTGGCCAATTAATTTCTTTCTATTTATAGTAGAGACGGGGTCTCACTCTTGCTCAGGCTGGTTTTGAACTCCTGACCTCAAGCAATCCGCCCACCTTGGCCTCCCAGAGTGCTAGGATTACAGGCGTGAGCCACCGCGCCGGGCCTATAATGTTGATTTTAATCATGTTGATTTTGCAGTTTGGTTTGCTGGCGTGGAATGTCCAGTTCTATGTTTGTACACATTTAAGTAAGATTCAATTAAAATCATTTTAGTGAGTACTGTAGTTCCACCGTAAGTATTGATTCCCTTAACAAAAACTAAAACCAAAAAACCACGAAAGAAGTCCAAGATATTTTGTTAAATAAAGCAAAGTGCAAAACGATGTATATAGTAAGCTACTTTTTGTGTAAGAAAGGGAAACAGGAATAGATTTGTCTTTTCATCTACAGGGATACACAAAAAAAACCAAAAGTGGTTAAGGGAGGGCTTAAGGGTACAGACAATGAGAAGAAGAAGCATGGGAATGTTTAACTTTTTCAAAAGTAAATGTTTTTTAAAAGACTCAACTTATTAGTAACATGTGAGAAGCTGACCCAACTAATTCCACTTTTTTGGTAGGCGAGGGAGAAACAATCTTCCTGTCCACTCCTTCCAGTGGAACAAGAGGATCAAATGGGTCTTTTCCTGTCCTGCAAGGCCACTCCAGATCACAGCTGTACTCTCTCTTTTGTACCCACACCCTCTAGTCAAACCATCTTTTTGATTTCATTTGCTTCTCACAAGAGCATGCAATTTTGAAGCAGAAGGCTCTAGTCCCAGTGAGCATATGAAAAAAATATATAACCTCATTAGTAATAAAAAATAAACATTAAAACAGAAATATTCTTTTGTGCAAAATTATACTGATGAAAAATATTAATAATATCCAGTGGCAGTAAGAGTGAAGATAAGGTTGGTCTGAGTGCAGTGGTGTTTACAACTGATCACAAACAGTTACAGAGTCCTTTGTTCCTTCTCCACTCCCACTGCTTCAGTTGACCAGCCTTTAAAAAAAAAGCAAAAGTAAAAACACATTCTCATATATTGATTGATAGGAATATAAAGTAGTACAGCTTTTCTGGAGGGCAATTTGGTAACATGTATCAAAAAGTCCTAATGTGGATACCCTTTGATCTAATAATTTGACTTCTAAAAGCTTATTTTATGGAAGCAATTAGAGAAGGGTAAAGATACATGTAAGAATTATACTTAATAAAAGCATTATTTATAATAAAAAATAATTGTAACCATCTAAATTTCCAGGATAGATTACAAATGGTACATTCTTTCAATGGAATATATGCAGCTATTAGAAGCAAATATGTGTTAATTTGGAAACGAGTTCACAATATATTAAGTGATAAAAAGGAAAAAGTAAAAAAAGTATCTCTATGTATATTATCAGTGTCTGGAAGATCACATATCCAACTTAACAGCGGAAGGTAAGATTTGGGTAATAATTAGTTTTTACTTTTTAATACTTAATTTTCATTTTTGTATAATAAGCCATATTATTCTATTCTGAATAATGACAACAAGCAAACCTATGAATTGGCTTTGAGTTGCTGTTCTACCATACACTGCATGATCTCTGGCCAGCTACCTTGTGGTGTACCTAAACTTTATCCTCCATAATATGGAATAACAATATCTACCTCACCCACATCATCACAGGACTGTTTCAATTCCCCCCCTTTACATCTTTGCTCATAACCTTTACCCTTCCCTTTCTTTCTATCTCTTTCTGAGCCATAGCCAAGTATTTCAACAGTCTCTTAGCAATCTAGAAAAACTCATCTAACCTTGTATAACCCCACCAACTGCTTTCTTCACCCCTGAATCAGAACCATTAAGTATTGCTAGTCATAAAATGTTATGAGATCATACTGACTATGGTTACTATTTCCATTCAGCACTTTTTTTCCTGTATCCTATATTGATTCCTGAACACACACAGCTAGCTACAAACCTTTCCCATACTATTCAAGTTCTAGATGCTACTCTTTTACCCTTAGGAAGCTCACCTCTTACATTAAGGTGTTATTTCAAGAACTACCTCATCTTCCTTGTTCTACCTCAAAATTTCTCCATAGCTTTATTTAATCTCTTTTACTTACTGCCTCAAACATAGTATTTCTCCTCTCTTCCTAGATTAAGATTTCCTCTTAAATTCCTGATCTCAAGTACGTCTCCTTAAAGACTTTATAGAGAAGATCATAACCTTAACTGCAATCCAAATAGTCATTTCGGCTTGATGTGATGGCTCACATCTGTAACTCCAGCACTTTGGGAAGCTGAGGCAAGAGGATCACTTGAGGCTAAGAATTCTAGACCAGTCTGGGCAATCCAGTGAGATCCCATCTCTACAAAAAAAATTTTACAAAGAAAGGAAAAAAAATAGCCATTTTGCAGGCTTCATTCTCCCCAACCACTGTGTAGAATTAAATAGTATAAATCATGTCACTTTTCTTGAAAGTTCTCTTGAATTCTGTGATGAACTGTAGTTCTATACCTCCTACTACCTATTTCTACAGGATGTCAGTCCCTTCTCTACCTCAGACTTAACATATGTAAACAAGAACTCACCAGCTCTTCCAAAAAATCAGAGCCTCCTCTACAGGTCTTATTTGTCAATGGAATCTTAACTACCCCAGGCAACACCTAATACTAAAGTCACCCTTAACTTTCTGGCTGTCTTCCACTATCCATCACTGAGTTCTGCTGTGTTTTCCTAGGTATCTTTTATCATGTTTCTGGATTACTTTGTTTTACCCATCTCCGTAACCTAATCTCTTAACTCTCATACCATTTTTCCCAATAGAAGCTAATCTTTTTTTTTTTTTTTTTTTTGATACAGGGTCTCAATCTGTTGCCCAGGCTGGAGTGCAGTGGCATGAACCTCTTGTCTCAGCCTCCTGAGTAGCTGGGACTATAGACATGCACTACCACACTGTTAATTTTTAATTATTTTTGTGGAGACGGGGTCTTGCTATTTTACCAGGTTGCTCTCAAACTCCCACCCTCAAGAGATCCTCCTACCATGGCCTCCCAAAGTGCAGGGATTGTGGGCATGTGCCACTATGCATAGCTTCTATTCTTGACATTGACACCTCCCTCCACCCAAGCAAAGTAGTAAGCATGTCTGCCTCACAGTCTTTCCTTTTATCTCTCCTTCTAACACCTTTCCTTTCTCCAATTTCCTCCTCCCCATTATCTGTTATACTCTTTCCTTAAGGTCCAGTTAAAGTCTCACTACCCTCCAGGAGACTTTTTCCAACCAAACCAATACTCTAAACTCTCAAAATTTCTCTCCTCTACTATAATTGGCACTCAGCATATGCTACCTTGTATTGTTATCCAACATTCCATGGGGGAGAGGGAGTCCTAGGTCTAAAACTGGATTTTAAATCACCATGACAGGGCCGGGCGCGGTGGCTCACGCCTGTAATCCTAGCTCTCTGGGAGGCTAAGGCGGGCGGATCACTCGAGGTCAGGAGTTCGAGACCAGCCTGAGCAAGGGCGAGACCCTGTCTCTACTATAAATAGAGAGAAATTAATTGGCCAACTAATATATATAGAAAAAATTAGCCGGGCATGGTGGCACATGCCTGTAGTCCCAGCTACTAGGGAGGCTGAGACAGTAGGATTGCTTGAGCCCAGAAGATTGAGGTTGCTGTGAGCTAGGCTGACGCCACGGCACTCACTCTAGCCTGGGCAACAATGTCTCAAAAAAAAAAAATCATCATAACAGCAAAGACTGTCTTAATCTCTTTATAGCTTTTGGGCCTAACAATATGTTCTGCAATATAGCAGGCCCTCCTTGTTTGCTTATGATAGTGAGTTTCCCGCTGCCTCAGAACAACCACTTTAAGGATACCTCCTCCTTCATTTCCTACCCTAAACCCAGAGATACAACACAATAACCACTGAAATAGTCTGAATAGTCTGAATGACTCAGAATACACACAGGTCACCCAAGTCAAGGCTATTTAGGCCTTGCCTTACTAAATCATATATCACACAGCCCTTCTGACCTTCTAGACAACCAATGCTTCTATATTAATAAAGGGTTGGTTATTCTTCCTGCTATCAATCTCCTGAGTTATATTAATATATCCAAAGATCCTGTGTCCCAGGATAAACCATTTAGATTTCTAATATATAATCTAAATCCTTACAAATCAAGATAAAAGATTTAAAAGTAGTTGGGAAAGTGAACTATGTTTTTGGTTTTAAAAAGTCATGTGATGCTGGGCGTGGTGGCTCACGCCTGTAATCCTAGCACTCTGGGAAGGAGTTCAAGACCATCCTGAGCAAGAGCAAGACCCCATCTCTACTAAAAATAGCAGAAAAAAAATTAGCCAGTCAACTAAAAATAGAAACAAAAAATTAGCCAAGCATAGTGGCTCGCACCTGTAGTCCCAGCTATTTGGGAGACTGAGGCAGGAGGATCACTTGAGCCCAGGAGTTTGAGGTTGCTGTGAGCTAGGCTGATGCCCTGGCACTCACTCTAGCCTGGGCAACAAAGCAAGACTCTGTCTCAAAACGAAAAAAAAAAAGCCATGTAATATTATCTGACTTTTAAAATTATATACATGTTATTACTTTGATAAAAAAATCAGAATCAATAATGCTAATTACCAATCAGTATCATGGGAATGGAGAAGATTCTTTTCCTTATTTTATCCACCAAAGAATTCTTTTTTTTTTTTTTTTAATACAGAGTCTCACTCTGTTGCCCAGGCTAGAGTGCCATGGTGTCAGCCTTGCTCACAGCAATCTCGGATTCCCGGGCTCAGTCGATCCTCCTGCCTCAGCCTCCCAAGTAGCTGGGACTACAGGTATTCACCACCATGCCCAGCTAATTTTTTCTATATATTTTTAGTTGTCCAGCTAATTTATTTCTATTTTTAGTAGTGACAGGGTCTCTGTCTTGTTCAGGCTGGTCTCGAACTCCTGAGCGCAAATGATCCTCCTGCCTCAGCCTCCCAGAGTGCTAGAATTACAGGTGTGAGCCACCGTGCCTGGCCTATCCACCTAAAGAATTCTTTTATTCTAGTTTGGGGAAAGAAAATTAAAGTTTGGGGTATACAAAAAAATAATCATATTTAACGTTAATCATAAAAATAAACTCTTCCTTTTTGGAGTAGTAATTTTTTGAAAAATGATTACCACATCATCTTACTATATATGCTTACATCTTCAGGAAACACACTACTATAGCATTAAGCACTTTCTTAGTTCATAACTGATGGCTCAGAAGCATATGAATTATTTTCCCTGACTTTCACTACCTGGCTTAGTGCCTGCATAGGCTGAATCATTTCTGATCACTCACATGCTCAAGGATCTTCTTGCAATTGGAATCATATTTTATTTTCCAGGAGTCTGACATCATTTAGGAGATTTTTCCTGTACACATTGGCCACCCGTCTTCCAATTATCATTCATAGAAATGCAAACCACCACCCATTAGGATGACTACTATCAAAAATGATAATCAAAACTGTTGGCGAGAATATGGAGAAATTGGAACCCTTGTGCACTGCTGGTGGGAATAAAAATGGAACAGTCACTGTGTAAAATGGTATGGTGGCTCCTCAAAAAGTTAAAGATAGGCGAGGTGCAGTGGCTCACACCTATAATCCCAGAACTCTGGGAGGCCAAGGTGGGAGGATTGATCAAGGTCAGCAGTTCCAGAGCAGCCTGAGCAAGAGCGAGACCCTGTCTCTACTAAAAATAGAAAAAATTAGCCAGGCGTGGTGGCATGAGCCTGTAGTCCCAGCTACTCAGGAGGCCAAGGCAGGAGGATCGCTTGAGCCCACAAGTTTGAGGTTGCTGTGAATGAGGCTGACGCCATGGCACTCTAGTCGGGGCAACAGAGTGAGACTCTGCCTCAAAAAAAAAAAAAAAAAAGATGGTAAATTTTATGTTATGCATATTTTACCACAATAAAAATAATTTGTTTTTTAAAAAGCACACAAACAAGACTGAACCGAGAATGAATCCCCATAAAAGCCCATTCTATTTATTTATACTTCATGTAGAAGTACCTACTGACTTCTGCTTTCAATATATAAACCATACCCAATGAAACCACACACTCCCAATTTCATTGGAACTTAACTTTTTAAAAAGTTGCTAATCTTTTGACCGATGAAACTATATTTCTTTCCCCTTAAAAGGTGTATGGAATATTTAATAATCCAACTATTATAATATTAAAAGATACCTGCCTAGCACTGACTGACAAACCTGTAGGTCTCATTGTAGTACCCTTTGCATGAAAAAGGCAATTTATAATTGGGAATTTATAAGTTTTCTGGTATACAGAATATAAAGAAAGGTAACGCATTTCAATCAATTTTTTTTTCTGTAGTATCTTCAACACTTTAAGGTATATACCAATAATTTGTTGAATAGACTTAGGCCTTCTTATACATCGACTTCAGATTCTTTGAGAATATCCTAAAGCAGAGTCATCTTAATATAAATAAAATTATACCTTTTTATAAGCCCTCTCATTTAAAAAAAATAAAATTTAAAGTAAATCGTTAAAGTATGATATGTCATTTCTTTAAAGGTGACCTTAAACAAGGAAATTTAATTAACTTTTAAACTTTCCACAAAAAAATAAAATTAACATATCATACAGCAATTCCACGTTTGGGTATATAAACCAAAGAATTGAAAACAGGGTCTCAAAGAGATATTTGTACATCCATATTCATAGCTTTATTCACAACAGCCAAAAGGTAAAAGCAGCCCAAGTGTTTGTCATGAGATGAATGGGTTAAATGTGGCATACACATATTATACAATGGAGTATCATTTAGCCTTAAAAAGGAAGGAAATTTTAACACATGCTACTTGGTTGAACCTTAAGGACATGCTTTGTTAAATAAGCCAGTCAAAAAAGACAATTCTGTATGATTTCACTTATATAAGGTACCCAGAAAACCTGCAACATAGCAAGACCCCATTTCTACAAAAATGTTTAAAAATTAATTAAAAATAAAAATAAATTGAGAAGGGTGCAGTGGCTCACGCCTGTAATCCTACCACTTTGGGAGGAACTGGAAGTATCGCTTGAGACGAGGAGTTTGAGACCAGACTGGGCAACATAGCAAGACCCCGTCTCTATAAAAAATTTAAAAATGAGCTAGGTGTGGTGCTGCGCTCCTATAGTCCCACAACTTGGGAGGCTAAGGCAGGAGTATTATTTGAGCTCAGAAGTTTGAAACTGCACTGAGATATGATGACACCAATGCACTCTAGCCCAGGCAACAGACTGAGACCCTGTCTCCAAAAATAATAAATAATTTTTTAAATAATATATATATATATATTTTTTGAGACAGAGTCTTGATTTGTTGCCCAGGCTAGAGTGAGTGCCATGATGTCAGCCTAGCTCACAGCAACCTCAAACTCCTGGGCTCAAGCAATCCTTCTGCCTCAGCCTCCCAAGTAGCTGGGACTACAGGCATGTGCCACCATGCCCGGCTAATTTTTTCTATATATATTAGTTAGCCAATTAATATCTTTGTATTTATAGTAGAGACGGGGTCTCGCTCTTGCTCAGGCTGGTTTTGAACTTGTGACCTCGAGCAATCAGTCCACCTCCGGCCTCCCAGAAAATAATTCAAAAAAAAAAAGTACCGATTGATTCATGATTCAACATCAATGACCCTTAAAAATATTATGCTTATGTACAAGTATTACATACCAATTAAAAATGCCCCCCAAATTAACAATAATTAAAACCAAACTGCAGAAAAATAGAGGTAATTTGGAGATGAAAGAAAATTCAAGAATTGTTAAGTCATTAATTTGAGACAAAGTACAGGGTCTTTTGCTTCCCTCTAACAACTAAATGAGGAAGGTTCTTACAGAAGCAATTATAGCAACTGGAAGTGCTAGAAAGAAGAAAGACTAGCATCTCTTTCCTGGTTGCATTGGCAATGGATTTGGTGATCTCTATCGCCTATCTGAGCAGAGAGAGAACTGAAAAACAGTGCCCACTGGAGTCTGAACCGTCTTGCTGGTATGCACCCAAGGCAGTCCAGCAGTACGAGGTCAGAGATACATAGCAAGTGGTAAAAGCCAAAGGAAGTCTAAAAACCGAAAGTGGGGGAGATCAAGTCCCTCCAGCCCAGGCTTGGCTGTTGCTGGAAACAAAGAGGTGATGAGTGATAACTGGATATGATACCAGAGTTTTAAACAGAATTCTGATTCCCTTAAGATCTGTAAAAATAACAGAAACCTGCAAGGCAAGAATCTAGAAGGAAGCAAAAGAAGGCTGAGTCAGCAAAATAGTTATTATTAAATCTGTTGCAAAATAAAGTATGTATGGTTTATTAAAAAAAAAAAAACTATGCTTATGAGTGAAGCTGAGGGTCGAGGGAATACTGGGGGCAGGGAGTAGTTTGTCCCTTCAGGGGTTGACAGGGTTTGACATAATTTTTTTTAATTATGCTTATTAAAAGCATCAAGATATAAAAGGTAACATTTATTACTCCATTTATATAAAATGTTCAAAATAGGTAAATTCATAAAGATAGAATGTAAATTAGTGGTTCCCAGGGATGAATGGAGGAGAGATAGGGAATGACTGGTAAAAGGAACAGAGTTTCTTTTTAGGGTGTTGAATTGATTGTGATGATGGCTGTACAACTCTGTGTGTATACATTAAAACCACTGAATTGTATTCTTTAAATGGGCAAATTGTATGGAATGTGAATTATATTTCAATAAAATTGCTTAAAAATGGACCTGTATATACATTTTCAAAACTACACATGAGGCAGGGCGAGGTGGCTCATGCCTGTAATCCTAGTGCTCTGGGAGGCCGAGGAGGGTGGATTGCTCGAGGTCAGGAGTTCGAAACCAGCCTGAGCAAGAGCGAGACCCCGTGTCTACTATAAATACAAAGAAATTAATTGGTCAACTAATATATAGAGAAAAAATTAGCCGGGCATGGTGGCACATGCTGTAGTCCCAGCTACTTGGGAGGCTGAGGCAGAAGGATTGCTTGATGCCCAGGAGTTTGAGGTTGCTGTGAGCTAGGCTGACGCCACGGCACTCACTCTAGCCTGGGCAACAAAGTGAGACTCTGTCTCAAAAAAAAAAAAAAGAAAAAAAAAAACTATGATTAAAAGTTGATATACTCCATCTTTGAATGAGATCTAGAGAGAAACAGAAAACTCCACTGAAATCAGTACTCAGTCTATAGAATACCATTAATCAGTGATACTGATGCTTTAAGTTCAGCTCTAAACATTTTTATTTCAAGATAGCATAATTGTTATCCATCTAAATTTCTATGATTGGCTGGGCGTGGTAGCTCACACTCACAATCTTAGTACTCTGGGAGGCTGAAGCGGGAGGATCCCTTGAGCTCAGGAGTTTGAGATCAGCCTGAGCAAGAGTGAGACCCCCATCTCTACTAAAAATAGAAAAAATTAGCCAGGCATGGTGGCACAAGCCTGTTGTCCCAGCTCCTGCTAAGGCAGGAGGATCACTTGAGTCCAGGAGTTTGAGGTTGCTGTGAGCTAGGCTGATGCCATGGCACTGTAGTGCAACAGAGTGAGACTCTGTCTCAAAAATAATAACAACAACAATAAAATAAAAAATAAAAAAATTTCTATGCTCAAATTCAAGTCCTTACCTCTCAAAATACAATTCCAAGATGATACCCAATAGAGGATCAGGGGTGGAAAACTAGCAGTAACAATTGCTAGGAGACCAGGCAATAGAAATGTATGTAAAACATTCTTAAAATCTTGAGGAATACATTCTGATTTATCTTTCAGTTGCTTGAGAACATACAAAAGAATGGTATAGTAGAAAATAATTTCTCCATATCATAGGTATACATTTAATATAATTTATACTAGCTTTGAACTGTGAATAGGTACTGCAGGCTGAGCAAATGGAAAGAATGCCCTTTTATAAAAGTTGCTTAACCACATCCTAGACAAAGGAATTCTCATCTGGTCTGGTAAGTAAAAGTGCTTTAAGCTACAGATATGAGATGTTGATCTGAGGATCAGCCTCCAATGCTCTAGAGTGGAAACCTTGTGATATCCCATTTTATATTTTTCCTCATTAATATATTTTGAATGAAACTGTCATGCAGGTATCTTAAGAATTGTCTACTCAATATTATCTCTGTATTCAATTATAGATGATTATGAGCATTAATAAGACAGCTTCTACATGGCAGTAAACATCTTGCCTACTCAAAATTATACTGTAGGTATTGCCATTTTTTTTTCTCTGAGACAGAGTCTCACTGTTACCCCAGGTAGAATGCAGTGGTGTCATCACAGCTCACTGAAACCTCAAACTCCTGGGCTTAAGCAATCCTCTTGCCTCAGCCCCCTGATTATTTGGAACTACAGGCGCATGCCATGATGCCCACCTAATTTTTCTATTTTTAGTAGATATGGGGTCTCAGGCTCGTCTTGAACTCCTGACCTCAAGCAATCCTGCCACCTTAGCATCCCAGAGTGCTAGGATTACAGGCGAGAGCCACTGCACCAGGCTTGATACTGCCTTTAATAAAGGTAAAATATAATTTACAGAATTAAAAAAAAACTCAGCTTTTCATAGAAAGCAGTTTTGTCACTTTCAGGAACCTCACAACCAAAAATTAAAAGTACTCTTGTCTCTTTAAGACTACATCAACTAAGTTTGTTTTCAGATTTGACTTCTCATTAGCCACCATAAACTCAGAGCTTTTCCTTATATATTTCCCAGGTACCCCTCTACAACCTACTTCTTAACCCCAAGCACATACCTCAACCAGCCTGAAGATCCCTCCAAACTATGAAGAAGGAAGAAAGGAGGGGAACATCAACGGTGATATTTTGATTATCCTTCCTCAAAACACCCTGAGGTTCCACAGCAAGAGGTGCTGGAGAGAGGCAGAAAGCATAGACTGCCAGCTATTCCTAGTTGCCATCCTTTTCTCAATCAAGAAAAGGGGTCAAACCATCCTCTCTAAGGCTGAATTTATGCATCAGTCAGGATTTCAGGAACCTTTATAAGGTGTATTGGTATGATAACTTTAACATAAATGAATCATTAGGACCAAGCAAATAAGGTAAATAGGCTTTATTAGTTGGTGGAATTAAACCCTAAAGATTGCCGGGTGCAGAGACTCACGCCTGTAATCCTAGCACTCTGGGAGGCTGAGGCGGGAGGATTGCTTGAGTTCAGGAGTTGGAGACCAGCCTGAGCAAGAGCAAGACCCTGTCTCTACTAAAAATAGAAAAAATTAGCTGGGTGTGGAGGCGCATGCCTTGTAGTCACAGCTACTCGAGAGCCTGAGGCAGGAGGATTGCTTTAACCCAGAAGGCTAGACCTGATAGTTATTTTCTTGCAATAGCAAAGAAACCATGTTACACTTTGAGGAGAAAGGAAACAAAGCCAGAAGGAAAGTATCAATGAAGCAGAACAGGATCCCAAACAGTACTTCAAGAGGATTTTATTAGGCATATTTAACTATTCAAACAAGGATAACTTCAGAGGCAGCACATGAAGATGATTTTAACACCCTAAGTAGTTATCCCTTGGAAGGAAGATTAGGATGTAAGGAATAGTCTAGCAAGATCTCTAAACACCAAACTGCCCTAGACCAAAAAAAAAAAAAAAAAAAAAAAAAGTTATTTTCTAATTGCCAAAGGAAAAACCAAAAATAAAGGGAAATGCCCTGCAGAGAAGCAGCAAATAGCACAGAATCACTGGGCAAACGAACACAGAAAATGGAATACCCAAGCAATTCAATTCATAAAGAAAACTAGAAAGAGTATTAAAGAAATGAAAAAACCACAGCAGAAAAGGAAGTGGAAAATATGGAAAGAGAAACTTGAAGGCAACACCATACCGTGAGATGGGATATTCACCTCAGATCTCACAACATTAACAGCAAATGCCATAGAAATTGAACACCCAGACTACCTAACTCACCCAAACTGCAACCTTACATGAAAACTTTCCTTTTGAAGCTATATCCAGGTATTTCTAACAGACAATTACATTTACCAAATACTCAGTTATATTACTGAGTAACTGTAATGTAATGACTGGTAAATACTCAGTATTTACCAAATACTATCTACCACAGTGAAATATGAATGCTGTATTTAAGTCTGACACATATGATAACAGTGTCTAGTGTCTTGAATAATTTGATCCAACAGATTCTTTCCACTAACGCAGTGTCCTAACCTTTTCTGGGCCTCAATTTCCTAGCTGTAAGATGTGGGAGCCAAACCAGATTATGAACTATATAGGATGCCCTCCATTCTTCAAATCTTATACCTAATGATAGAACCATTATTAAAGTCAGGTATGGGTATAAAATTTGAGTCTGAAAACAAACCATTTAAGTTTATGCTGTCATTCCAGAGCTAACCACAGGGAGGAGCGAGGGATTTGAAAGAATTCCCTAGGGAGACTGTTACCTGAAGCCCACCTAGTTAGCGGATAAACCTCCAATCCCTAGCATAATTAAAGCATTTCTTGGCCCCTCTGTCTAGACCTCACATTACTGTTCACAAAGGGACGTCTAACCCGTCTTTCTCCCTTTCCTTTTTACCACGGTTTTCCCTGTTCTCCTTTGTAGTTTCACATCCATTTTGCCCAATACTACTCCTTTTTTCCCTCAGATTTTCCCTTTTTCCCCCTTTTATCCAGAGTGAAATTTTCTAAAAAATTAAGTTCTTTATACGTTGTGATGAAAAAAATTGATGAAATGACTGAAAATCAAGGAAACTTTTATAAACTACAACAAGCTCAGGCAAATGACAATTACTTGAGTTAAGTTTTAAAGAAATCCCGAGAGAGAAAAAAATACCAAGGAAAATAAGAAAGAAATTCTAGTGATTGATACAATTCAAGTTTTCCAAAGTTAGTAAAAGGCCCTGAAAAGAGAGTAAAACGAATGACAACTCTTGGAGGTCAGATCCAGCCTCTGAAATTAACATGCAGAGCCCAAGGCCAGACAACCTGGCGTTCAGAACGTGAAACAGACCATCTACCCTGGCTTCTTTTCACTGTCAAACTCCTCGTCCAAAGAGACATCCCACATCACATATTTTACGTAAAAATAAAAATACAGTTATTCACATCTATTCACCTCTTCCTCAAAAAATAAATGAATACACAGTCCCTCTTTCCATCTTTACTCCCACACTAAACCTCACACCGTTGATAATCCTGGAGAGCTGGGTTGGCATGAGAGGATGGCGCGAAGGCACAGGGAGAAGGCGGTCAGTGGGCGGAAGGTGCCTCTCCCCACATGGTAGAGCCCTCACCGCCACCGGCCACCAGCACACGGTCCCTAAGCACCGCACCTCCCTCAAGCCCCGATCCCATGCTCGCTGTCGCCCCCCAAACTGCCACTGCGGCCACAAGCTCCCGACTGAGACCCTTCCCCAGGAAGGACCCCATCCCCCGCTCTCTTTCTCTGTCAGGTTCCCGCCCTGCAGCGGCCAGCCTATGGGCCCCTTCCGCCTCACCTCCATGGAGACGCGCCAGCCTTGCATGGCGGAGAAGCCGTAGGGCAGCGGCAGGCGCGGGGCGCCGACTCCGTCCCCAGAGCACTTCACCGTGTTGGGCTGGGAAAGGTAGGCACCCATGGCGGCGGCTGGCCGGCAGCCTCAGTGGAAGGAGAGCGGGGCGCGACCCGTGCCGGCGCCGGAGCCGGAGCCCCGGGGGCGCGCGTGGCAGGAGCAGGCCGGGCTGCGCGGCCGATACAAGGTGCCGGTGAAAAGCGCGAGGCCGGCCAGGAGGCGGTAACGGGACCGGAGCAAAGACGGAGCGGAAGCGGAAACGGCGCCGCTTCAGACCCCGCCCGGCCGGCGCGACGCGGCGCGGCGCTGCGGGCAGTCATTTCCTTAGCAACTCGCCCCGCCCACGGGAACAACGGCCCGCCCAACCGCCGCTCCCGCGAGATGGTGCGGCCACGCCCACCAACGGCTGTGGCCCACCTCCGGCTGTCTCTCTTGGCGGCGGGTGGACCCTAGCTGTACTCTGTGCTGCAGCCCTGCTTTCGTCCCCTGCCCCCGGCCTCTGGGCGTTTCGTCTTAAGCCTCTTTTGTGCGGGACTCGGCGGGCCGGGTCCGTCCTCCAGTGTTTTCAGCCCCCTCTCTCCACCGTGCCCTCAGACTCCGCAAACCCCGCCCCATCGGGTTCAATAAAAGTTAACTAGTATTTGTTCTGAGCTTACAAATTATTTGGCGAGGCCCTGTGAGGCCTACAAGAGAAGAATGTGAGAGTGTTTTTTCTGAAAAAGGAAAACGAAGACCTCGATCTGTGACATAATTCAAGTTAATACAATGTAGAAATGTTTGGTACAGTCTATGCTGGGTGAGAAAAGACCGAAGGATGGGAGGACGCGAGCTGTGGCTTGGAGGATTGAGGATGCCTCAGGATTGCATTATGCCAAGGGAAAAAGGAATAATGTTACAAGGTTTGGAGGAGTGAAGAAAGAATACAAAGTGCCTTTAGGAAGATTTCTGAGGAAGCTGACTGGCCTCAGAGAATGATTCTAAGTAGTAATATTAGGTAGGCTAGAGATGATTGTATGCGCCAAGATGGGTGACTTGGACTTCACTCTCAGCCTGGTACAGCATTTTAGGATCTTTAGTCTTCGTTTCCTGTGTACATTGGAGGGAAAGAGTCTGGGGAGTGTTAACTGGTTAGAGGGCTGTTGATCTAAGCATGAAATGAGAAGGGCTGGGACCAAAGTGAGGGCAAGGGGTGGCAGTGGGAAGAGAGATGAAAGGGCGAATTAGACAATAACAAATTCAACAGCTTTAGTAATAGATTGGATTCAAGGGTTGGAAGGGAAGGGAGAAATTCTCCAAACTATGACAAGATTGATTCTTTTTTTTTTTTTTTTTTTGAGACAGAGTCTCACTTTATTGCCCAGGCTAGAGTGAGTGCCGTGGCATCAGCCTAGCTCACAGCAACCTCAGTCTCCTGGGCTCAAGCAATCCTGCTGCCTCAGCCTCCCAAGTAGCTGGGACTACAGGCATGTGCCACCATGCCTGGCTAATTTTTTCTATATATATTAGTTGGCCAATTAATTTCTTTCTATTTATAGTAGAGATGGGGTCTCGCTCTTGCTCAGGCTGGTCTCGAACTCCTGAGCTCTAAACGATCCGCCCACCTCGGCCTCCCAGAGAGCTAGGATTACAGGCGTGAGCCACCGCGCCCGGCCGAGATTGATTCTTTTTAAAACACAAAACGAATCATGGTTTCCTCTCACACTTCAGATAGTCCAAGTTACTTAACATTAGTTTATAAGACCTTTCATGCTTGAACAGATGGATTCTAGTATGTCCCTCCCACTTACTTTCCATTTCTCCTGCAATGCACAGCAATTATGTCTTCCAAAGCCAATGCTTTCTTCTTCCTGTGTTTTCACCCATGGAACATGCCTCTCCAGCCACCCAGGTGACCATTACTTTCTCCAGTAAGTCCTCTCTAATATCCCTATGCTAGTTTGGGTCCCCACTTGTTTTTCTGTCTTTCTTGGTGGACTGTAAGACTTCATGAAGGCAGAAACTCCATTGAACTTAACCATTGTGTACCCCAGCACAGTTGTTGTAAGTGCTCCAATAATACTTAAATATTTGGACAAAATGTGAAACATTTTTTAATTAAAATAAATTTTTAATGTTTGTTGAATGAATGAGAAACACCTAGGTTTTGGCTCTGAATGACACATTTTGGTGGAGCCATTAACAGAAAATTGTGTGGTTTTGGCGGGGAGGGGGTGTACTAGTTTGGGGAGAAAAGAGTGGGTTCATTTTAAGGTGACAACTAGATATACAAACATTGAAAATATTGAATTGGAGTTAGGCCACGCGGGTGGAAGATGATACTAATTAGGCTTGCAGGCTGTCACACACCTGGTTAAGATCTCTAACCAAGGCAGTGTAGAGGGCACATAATATCACTCAGCCACTTATTTTTTAGATATGGGGTCTTGCTATGTCACCCAAGCTGGTCTCAAATTCCTGCACCTCAGCCTCCTGGGAAGCTGGGGACTACAGGTGTCAGCCACTGTACCTGGCTAAATGCTCTTTAGAGTATAATGTGATATCAGTTCAATTGCAAATTTAAACATCAACTCAAGATTACTGAAAAATGAAAAGTGTTAATCCAGATTATCTGAAATATGCTGATATGCTTATGTTTATATTTAAATAATATATTTATATTATTCTTATATTATAAAAATTAAAACATAAGGTTTTAAAATTTTCATAGAGGATTCAAAGTGCCTGGAAAATACAAAACCCCCAGAGGGCAACAGACCACAGATTGAGAAACACTACCTGCCTATGGAAAGTGTTAACCGAAGATAGAAAGAGAAAAAGGTGAGAAATTGGGAAATAGGTCTTCCCAAGCTTTTTCTCCCAGGCATTTCTTGGGGTTCCTAATTCTGTTTTAGACCCTTTCTTCATATACTTCCTTCATGTACATCTGATGACACTATTCATAAATTACCTTTGGAAATTCAGCAGTTTTGATAGTATATTCATTCCTTCCTAGGTATGATTACAGGTCAAAGATTGATCCAAGGAGAAAAGAAAAATCCCAGGGATAAGATTTAGGGCTAAGAAAGAAGGAATACAAATATTTTTAAGTTACTAGAAAGGGTTGGGGGAAGAGTACATTTCTGAGGTTTTGGGCTGGTCCAGATCCCCCTTTGTACTCATTAATTTTATTTATTTTTCTTTTTTTTTTTGAGACAGAGTCTTGCTTTGTTGCCCAGGCTAGAGTGACTGCCATGGCGTCAGCCTAGCTCATAGCAACCTCAAACTCCTGGGCTCAAGCAATCCTTCTGCCTCAGCCTCCCGAGTAGCTGGGACTACAGGCATCTGCCACCACGCCCGGCTAATTTTTTCTATATATATATTAGTTGGTCAGTTAATTTCTTTGTATTTATAGTAGAGATGGAGTCTCGCTCTTCCTCAGGCTGGTTTCAAACTCCTGACCTCAAGCAAGCGGCCCGCCTCGGCCTCCCAGAGTGCTAGGATTACAGGCGTGAGCCACCATGCCCGGCCTATACTCATTAATTTTAAAAGGGTGCTGTGTTGTATATATTTTTTAATTTTTTGTATATTATGATGTTTTTGACATCTTAAAAAACCCTTTCGAGTTGTGAAAGACTGTCCTTCCCAGAGATAGCCAATTCTTAGAGATAACGAAGTACTCAGCCAGAAGCATGCCTTTGATATATAAACTGACCAATCCAGAGTCATTCCTCCTCTATCTGGCCTGTACACCCCAAGGGGCAATATTCTTTTCTCTTAATCATCCCAAGCAAGAGAGACCACCCCAAAAGCTTAGAGCCTACAGGAGTTATTCGAACTAGCCAATCTTAAACTCTTTTCCCTCCCTTGCCTTTCCCTTGGAAACCCCAGTAAAGGCATTGGCCCATACTTTCTCCTTGCTACTGTCTTCTGCCACCTGACCAAAACTTGGTACTTCCCCTGTGACTCTCTGTGGCATGCAGTGACTCCCTCTCTAGGACCTGTGAGTTTAATAAACTTTGTTTTCTTGTGCCTCTCCTGTGTCTCCTCTTGTGGCTACACTTGACTGATCATCACCTAAAAGAACACAGAACAGGTACCCAATAAATGAAATTGTTTTTTAAACCACAACTTTTCTGTTAATGGTTCCACCAAATTTTGTCAATCGGGGTCAAAACCTTAATGTTATTAATTCATTCAACAAACACTTAAATATTATATATTGTATTTAAAGTGTTATATTTTACAGTTGTACTTTTATATTTCTAGGAGAAGGTGTCAATCTGGAAGCAGTCTGCATTTACCCAGGAAAATCACTAGAATGGTCTCTTTATACACACATAAGAGAAATACCCACCTTTATCCTAAAGAAATCATGAAATGACCATTAACTAAAATTCAGATGTTTCAGATAGATACATTGGAATTTATTTATTAGTAATATAAATTGAGTCTTTAGCAGGATTGTGCCCTGCTAAAGAGAGAGATCATTTTTTTTCCTAAATAAGTACATAGATTGAACTGTCTCTTAAAATTCTTATTTGTTCTTAGGAGACCTATATATGTTTTTAGCCAAGTATTTGCTCACAGTAGATCACAAAACTGGAACCACCCAAGGAGTGTGCCAACTTGATCTCCACATTTCATGTAGGAAGGCACACTGGTCTGAACCCCTAGTATATGTCACAAGTGGCCTTATGTAAAGTTAGGTTATCCAACTCTGGAAAGTATCAGTGACTCCTGGGATTGCACTGATCAGACCAAGGTGGAGGTGAGTGTTTCTCCCTATGAAAAAGAATAGTCCCTCTGTCAGACATTATAGAAGGGAAATAAGCAGGCCCTAGACTGAAAAAGAAGGGATCCTTTTGGCTCTCTGCCTAGCACTGGCATTAGGATTCCAAGGTGTGACACAGTCTGGAGCCTCCTGGTTGGGGAAAGGGGCAGGGTGAGCCAGTTCTGTATTATCAATAATCTGAAGAGTAGCCACTTCTAATGGCACTTGTGGGCTACTCTTTGTTTTTAACATCTGTGACCTTTATGTTTAACTGGACAGCCTCAACTAGGCTGAGCCTTGGGGAATAAAGTGAGAAGATCTATGTCCCTTGGGGTGAGACCACGTAGAAAGCCATGTGGTGGCAAAACTCAGGAGCGGCAGTGGTTTAGAGCGAGGACAACTGGCAAAAATGAGAATAATTTCCAGGGAGGATCTGTGGTGCACTAAACCATTCCTTAGGGATTTCCCAAAATCCTTGAGTAAGAGAATTCCTTTGCCATATAGACTGATGAGAAGTGAGGACACATAGATTGAGTCTGACAGATTGGGCCAAGAAAACCATAGTGTGTTACTTAGAAAAGTCCTACTGCTTCTTGTAGTCTTCACTAGGGAAAAAGTTCTTAAAACTGAGGCTCTTAGTCAAAGTAACAAATGATCTTCACAAGCCAGTAGCAATAGCTTGGCTCTACAATTTGCCAGGGACTAAATAGCAGCAGTAGGCCAGGCATGGTGGCTCACGTCTGTAACCTTAGAACTATGGGAGGCCAAGGTGGGAGGGTCACTTGAGCTCAGGAGTTAAAGATCAGCCTGAACAAGAGTGAGACCCCACCTCTACTAAAAATAGAAAAAATTACCTGGGCGTCATGGTGGGCATCTGTAGTCCCAGCTACTCAGGAGGCTAAGGCAAGATGGTCACTTGAGCCCAGAAGTTTGAGGTTGCAGGGAACTATGATGATGCCACTGCACTGTACTTAGGGTGATAGAGCGAGAATGTGTCTCAAGAACAAAAACAAACAAAAAAAACTCACCAAATTTGAAATACCTAGTGAACACCCTGTCTTGTTATGATTATCTAAAGTTCATTTTCAATTTATTGTTTTCAAAATTTTTTATTGTGGTAAAATATACATAACATTTATCATTCTAACCGTTTTTAAGGGTACATTAAGTACATTCACATTTGGTGTGCAACTGTGTGCAACTCTCCATCATCAGAACTTTTTCATCATCCCAAACTGAAACTGTGTATCCATTATGCAATAACTCTTCATCTCCTAGCCCCCACTGCCATGGGCAACTACCACTATGCTTTCAGTGTCTATGAATTTAACTACTCTAGATACCTCATGTAAGTGGAATCACACGATGCTCATCCTTTTATGTCTGGCTAATATCACTTAGTGCGTCTTCAAAGTTTATCCCTGTTGCAGCGTATTTCAGAATCTCTTTCCTTTTTAAGGAAAGAGATTTTTGTTTATCCATTTTATATATAACAAGTTTTGTTTAGTCATTCATTTGTTGATGGACAATTTGGGTTGTTTCTACCTTTTACCTATAGTGAATAATGCTGCTGTGAACACTGGCTTACAAACATTTGGAGTCTCTGCTTTCAATTCTTTTGGGTATATACCCAGAGTGGAATTGCTACATTATATGGTAATTCTATGTTTAATATTTTGAGGAACACTACTTATTTTTTTTTTTTTTTGAGACAGAGTCTCGCTTTGTTGTCCAGGCTAGAGTGAGTGCCATGATGTCAGCCTAGCTCACAGCAACCTCAAACTCCTGGGCTCAAGCAATCCTCCTGCCTCAGCTTCCTGAGTAGCTGGGACTACAGACATGCGCCACCATGCCCGACTGATTTTTTCTATATGCATTAGTTGGCCAATTAATTTCTTTCTATTTATAGTAGAGACGGGGTCTCGCTCTTGGTCAGGCTGGTCTCGAACTCCTGACCTCGAGCAATCTGCCCACCTCGGCCTCCCAGAGTGCTAGGATTACAGGTGTGAGCCACCGCACCCAGCCAACTCCACTTATTTTTAACACAAAAAATTAGTTCTCAGTTTTATAATCCACACTATACTTGCTAACATATCTTATCACTGTCTATACTCACAGTTAATTTCTTTTATCTTACATCTTCTCTCACACTTCCTTGCCTGGTAATTTTTTTTTCTTTGGAGACAAGAGTCTCACTCTGTTGCATGGGCTAGAGTGCCGTGGCATCAGCCTAGCTCACAGCAACCTCAAACTCCTGGGCTAAAGGGATCCTCTTGCCTTAGCTTCCCGAGTAGCTGGGACTACAGGCATGAGCCACCATGCCTGGCTAATTTATATACATATATGTATATATATATATATGTGTATATATATATGTGTATATATATGTGTATATATATATGTGTATATATATGTGTATATATATGTGTATATATATGTGTATATATATATGTGTGTATATATATGTGTATATATATATATTTTTTTTTTTAGTTGTTCAGCTAATTTCTTTCCATATTTTTGGTAGAGACCGGGTCTTGCTTTTGCTCAGGCTGGTCTTGAACTCCTGAACTCAAACAGATCCACCCGCCTTGGCCTCCCAGAGTGCTAGGATTAAAGGTGTGAGCCACCACGCTCAGCCCTTGCCTGGTAATTTTTGATTGAATAACATAAATTGTGAATTTTACATTGTTAAGTGCTAGCTTTTTTGTCTTCCTTTAAATATCCTTGGACTTCTTTTCTGAAATACAGCTAAGTTATTTGGAAACTTACCTTGGTTTTAAATTTTGTTAGGATTGATCCAGAAAAAATTTTAGTCTGGAAAAATTTAACTCCACTACATGGGCAGTAACCTTCTGAGGAGTATATTTGATACCTTGAGCATTGGAGGCCTTTCCTTTCTGACTGGTGGGAACACAAATTATTCTCAGGCCTTTATGCTTTCTGGAAGATTATGTCATCTATTCCTTTCAAATGATTCTTTCCTCAGCCTTGGTAGTTTCCTCACATGTATGTTTAGCTCAATACTCAGCCAAAAATTTGAGGGGATTCTTATGCAAATCTTCATAGTTCTATTGCTGTGTAGCTCTATCCTCTCTGATACTCTGCCCTGAAAAATTTGGCCACCTTGGCCTCCCTGAACTCCAAACTCTGTCTTCTCAACACAGTGAGATCATCAGGCTCTTTTAGGGTTTCCTGTCTCCACACAGTGACCTAAATATTCTCTTTAGACAGTAAGCTGTAGTAGTCATAAATTTCGTTTCCCTTATCTCAGGGATTGCTATCCTGAGCTGCCTATTATCCAATGTCTGAAAACCATTGCTGCATATATTTTGTCCAGGTGTTTAAGACAGGTGGGTAAATCTGGTCCAAGTTATACCATCATGGCCACAAGTGGAAGTTTTCTCAAACAGTTTTATAAATTGTTATTTATAAATGTCTTTCAGTGAGATTGCATAATATGTGAGTTTTTGTTTTTAAATCCCTTAGTTGTTTCTGGTATATCTAAATGTATTTTGCCTTCATTCATGGATGATAGTTTGGGTAGGGATAAAGTCCTAGGTTGGCAGAGAAGTCTTTTATCAGTGTTACTGTAATTTCATAGGCAATCTGTTTTTCTTTCCCCCATCTCTGGTAGCTTTTACAATTTTCTTTTTATTGTTGGGTTGCAAATACCCTATGGTGTACTTCAGTGTGTGTTAGTACTAAAAACTACTTTTAAAATCTGAAGACTAATGTCTTTTGCCAATCCTTAAGAATTCTTATTTATTATGTTTCAAACATTTACTTTGCCATCATTCTCTTTATTTTCTTCTAGAACTGTCCTGATAGATGTTGGGCTCTCAATCTATCCTCCCTCTCTCTTAGCTATATATCCTCTCTCTTTGTGGGGCATTCTGGGTGAATTCATTTATTCTCTTGTTAGTTATATTCAATGTAGAGCTCTTACTGACTTTTTGTTTTTACTATTTTGTTTCTCTTAGTCCCAAAAACTTCAGGCAAGGAGTTCCTGTACTAGTTTTTGTCCAGGTCTTTGCATTGTCTCCCCAAGCGCATTCTAAGAATAAACAAGCATCAGAGATCATATTCTTTCTCTAGTTTTCACATTTACTTTCGTAAGAATGTTCTCCCTGGAGAGTTTCCTCTCTTCGCTCTAAGACGCAGGAAACTTTGTGAAAACAAAGATTAAATTTTCTACTAAGGTGAGGCAAAGGGAAGAAAACTAATACCTGTGTTGGAAACCTTCAGCTATTACTGCTAAAAAGTCAGGGATCTTCACAAAACTTACAGTGGAAACCCAGAAGTTTTATGGTCTGAGTTCCTGTCTTCTGATACTGGAGAGTGAGAGAAAAGGAGGGTTGAGTCTTCGACTGTTCTTCCCTTTCTAAATTGCTCGTTGAATTCCTGTTCATCCTTTAAAATCCAGGTTGGACAGGTCAACCTTGTCCTCTGGGAAACCTTATGCATTAGTTTCCTATGGCTGCTGAAATGAATTACCACAAACTTGGTGGCTTAAAACACCACAAATTTATTCTTTTACAGTTCAGGAGGCCAGATGTTCCTCTGGTCTAAAGTTAAGGTATTAGCAGTGCTAGTTGCTCTGGAGGCTGTAAGGGAGAATCCTTTTCCTTGCCTTTTCTAGCTTCTGAAGGCTGCTGCATTCCTTGGCATCACTCCCACCCTTAGCTTCAGTGGTCATATTTCCTTCTCTCTTTAATCATATCTCCCTCTGCCTTCCTCTTGCATGGACACTTGTGATTACATTTAGAGCCCACTCTGATAATCAAGGATAATCTCCCCCATCTCAGAATCCTTTATTTAAACATGTACAAAATCCCTTTTGCCATGTAAGGTAACATTTACGAATTCCAGGGATTAGGACATGGAAGGCCTTCAAAGGCCTTCCTTAAAGTCTGAATCTGTTTTTTGAGGAAACAATTTAGATTTAGGAAAATTGTCTTTGTTACTACAACAAAGGTAAATTGGGTACATGAAAACAAACAGATAAATTTAAATAAGAGTTCTTAGCCCAGAAAAGACTGTGGAATGACCTGATAATTATTTTAAACTTACAACATCCCTGTGAGATGACAGGCATTACCTTTATGCCAATAAAATATAGAGCAAAATAAATAATAAGGGTGGCTCATGCCTGTAATCCTAGCACTTTGGGAGGCCAGGGCGGGAGGATCGCTCAAGGTCAGGAGTTTGAGACCAGCCTGAGCAAGAGCGAGACCCCATCTCTACTATTAAATAGAAAGAAATTAATTGGCCAACTAAAAATAAATAGAAAAAATTAGCTGGGCATGGTGGCACATGCCTGTAGTCCCAGGTACTCGGGAGGTTGAGGCAGGAGGATTGCTTGAGCCCAGGAGTTTGAGGTTGCTGTGAGCTAGGCTGACGCCACGGCACTCTAGCCTGGGCAACAGAGTGAAACTGTGTCTCAAAAAAAATAAATAGATAAAATAAAAAAATAAATAAGTAGATTTTATTTGAATATAATTGAGCACAATGATGGAAATCAATTGATCTCAGGTGAATTCTTAATTTTGTTGAGCTATTTTTTTTTTAATCTCTAGTGGCCCTATTTATGTATTATGTTTATCTTAGAAGTTGACTCAATTCCTCATGATGTGACTTATAGGTATAGAGCTAAATGATGTTTCCATTTAATAATTAACAAATGAAGCTCAGAGGCCTAAAGTGTGAGTCAATGCCCCAAAGGATCATTCCTAGACAGTGATAAGTTGTGGGCTAGGGTGATGGTTACCACTCATCAGCCTAATGACAGGCTACCTGTATTAGAATCCCCTGGAAAGATGCTTAGACACACAGAAATCCAAGTCTCCCCACCCCTTACCCCTGAGATTCCCATTCAATTGATCCAGGGAGGCTCTTAGAAGCAGGTATGTTTTATTTATTTAATTTATTTTTTTTTTAGAGATGTGGTCTTGCTCTGTTGCCCAGGCTGGAGTGCAGTGTTGCTATCATAGCTCACTGCAACCTCAAATTCCTGGGCTTAAGCGATCCTCCCACCTCAGCCTCCTGAGTAGCTAGAACTACAGGTATGTGCCACCACACCCGACTAAGTATGTGAAAACAAACAGAAAAGTTTAAATTAGGGTTCTTAGTCCATCTTTTTTTCTTTTTGAGACAATGTCTCACTCTGTCACTCAGGCTAGAGTACAGTAGCGTCATAATAGCTCACTGCAACTTGCAACCACAAATGCCTGGGCTCAAGTGATCTTCCTGGCTCAGCCTCCCAAGTAGCTGGGACTACAGATGCCTGCCACCATGCCTGGCTAATTTTTTCTACTTTTTTGTAGAGACAGGGTCTCTTGCTCTTGGTCAGGCTGGTCTTGAACTCCTGAGCTCAAGTGATCCTCCAGCCTCGGCTTCCCAGAGTGCTGGGATTACAGGCATGAAGTCACTGCACCTAACCTAACTTTTAAATTTTTTGTAGGGATAGGATCTCACTATGTTGCCCAGGCTGATCTCCAACTTCCAGGTTCAAGCAATTCTCCCACCTCAGCCTCTTGAGTAGCTAGGACTAGATGTGTGCCACCATGCCTAGCTAATCTTTTATTTTTTTGTAGGGATGGGATCTCATTATGTTGCCCCGGCTAGTCTCCAGCTTCCAGGCTCAAGTGATCCTCCCACCTTAGCCTCCCAAAGTGGTGAGATTACAAGTGTGAGCCACCATTCCAGCCAGGAATGTGTATGTTTTAGAGCACCTCAGATAATTCACAGTTATCAAGAGATCTAGGCTTCTATTAGTTTGCTGTCCTGCAGAAATGTAAATGCTAAGCTTGAGGCAAAGGATCATTTTGATTATGTCTTAAGTTTGAAAAGAGGCTCTTTTGGAAGAAAGGATCCACACCATTCCCTGGAGGAAAGATTAGACTGGAGACATGACTTATGAGTCTTACACTGAGAAAGAAAATCTTAATGCAGAAACCCAATAGATTTTCCAACTGCTTTGATCTATGGAAACCAAGACCTTGAAAGATTCTGGACAGTTTTACTGAGATATAATTTTCACACCATGAGATTCACTAAATATGAATTTAATGATTTTCAGTAAACTTATAGAATTGTGCAACTGGCATGTCACAAAGCAAGCTTTAGTCCACTTGGGAGATCAGATCCTTCAAAGCTTAGACCACATGGAAATGAGCAGTCTCAAAAATAGACAAGTGGGATTGCATCAAAATAAAAAACTTCTGCACAACAGAGAAAAACTATCAACAGAGTGAAGAGACAACTTTCAGAATTGGAGAATATATTTGCAAACCATACATTTGACAAGGAATTAATGTTAATATCCAAAATACATGGCCAGGCGTGGTGGCTCACACCTGTAATCCCAGCGTTTTGGGAGGCCGGGGTGGGAGAATTACTTGAGGTCAGGAGTTTTAGCCCAGCCTGGGCAACATGACAGAGACCCCCTCTCTACAAAAAATGAAAAAATTAGCTAGTTGTGGTGGTCTGCACCTGTAGTTTCCCCTACAGGGGAGGCTGAGGTAGAAGGAGCGCTTGAGCCCAGGAGCTGGAGGTTACAGTGATCTATGATTGCACCACTGCACTCCAGCCTGGATGACAGAGTGAGACCCTGTCTCAAAAAACAAAACAAAAAACAAAATACATAAGGAACTCAAACAACTCAATAGCAAGAAACAAGTGATCCAATTTGAAATTGGGCAAAAGACCTAAACAGACATTTTTCAAGAGAAGACAACAGATATATGGAAAAATGCTACCCATCACTAATCATCAGGGAAATGCAAATCAAAACCACAATTATATGTCACTGCACACCTGTTTAAATGGCTGTTATCAAAAAAGACAAAAGATAAGTGTTGGTAAGGATGTGGAGAAGAAGGAACCCTGGTACATTGTTGGTGGGAATATAAATTGGACTGCCATTATGGACATACAGTATGAAGAATCCCCCCAAAATAAAAAAATAGAACTACCATATGATCCAGCAATCTCACTTCTGAGTGTATATCCAAAGGAAACAAAATCTGGATCTCAAAAAATATGTGTATTCCCTTGTTCATTTTAACAGCATTCAAAATAGCCAAGATATGGAATCACCCTAAGTGTACATTGACAGAAGAATGGAGTAACAAAATGTGAGATATATATGTATGTGTATAAGTATATATAAATGGAATATTAATCAGCCTTAAAAAAGAACATTCTGTTATTTGTGACAACATGGATGAACCTGGAGTGATATTATGCTAAGTGAAATAAACCTGGCACAGAAAGACAAATCACTGCATGATCTCACTTACATGTGGAATCTAAAAAACTTGAACTCATAAAAGCAGAGAGTAGAAATGTTAGTTGCTAGGAGGTAGGGGATGGGGAAAAGGGTGAGATGTTGGTTAAAGGGTGCAAAGCCTTAGTCATGCAGAATGAATAAGTTTGGAGATCAAATGTACAGTGTGGTGACTATTGTTAATAATACTGTATTGTATACTTGAAATTTCCCAAGAGTAGATTTTTTTTTTTTTTTTTTTTTGAGGCAAAGTCTCACTGTGTTGCCCTGGCTAGAGTGCCATGGCATCAGCCTAGCTCACAGCAACCTCAAACTCCTGGCCTCAAGCAATCCTGCCTAAGCCTCCCAAGTAGCTGGGACTACAGGCATGCACTACCATGCCTAGCTAATTTTTTCTATATTTTTTTTTAGTTGGCCAATTAATTTCTTTCTATTTCTTAGTAGAGAGGGGGGTCTTGCTCTTTCTCAGGCTGGTCTCAAACTCCTGGCCTCAAGCAATCTTCTGGCTTGGGCCTCCCAAAGTACTAGGATTAGAGGCGTGAGCCACCGTGCCGGGCCTTAACTTATTTTAATGACAAAAACTAGACCAGACGTTGATAACTTTTTGAACAAGAACTTGATAATATCTATTCAAACTTAAGATGTTGGCCTGAACGCAGTAGCTCACGCCTGCAATCCTAGCTTTCTGGGAGGCTGAGGCGGGCGGATTGTTTGAGCTCAGGAGTTCGAAACCAACCTGAGTAAGAGCAAGACCCCGCCTCTACTATAAATAGAAAGAAATTAATTGGCCAACTAATATATATAGAAAAAAATTAGGCCGGGTGCAGTGGCTCACGCCTGTAATCCTAGCCCTCTGGGAGGCCAAGGCGGGTGGATTGCTCAAGGTCAGGAGTTTGAAACCAGCCTGAACAAGACCCCATCTCTACTAAAAATAGAAAGAAACTAATTGACCAACTAAAAAAACATATATACAAAAATTAGCCGGGCATGGTGGCACATGCCTGTAGTCCCAGTTACTTGGGAGGCTGAGGCAGCAGGATTGCTTGAGCCCAGGAGTTTGAGGTTACTGTGAGCTAGGCTGATGCCACCGCACTCTAGCCTGGGCAACAAAAAGTGAGACTCTGTCTCAAAAAAAAAAAAAAACCAAAAAATTTAAGATGTTCGTAGCTTTTTTTTTTTGAGACAGAGTCTCGCTTTGTTGTCCAGGCTAGAGTGAGTGCCATGGCATCAGCCTAGCTCACAGCAACCTCAAACTCCTGGGCTCAAGCAATCCTTCTGCCTCAGCCTCCCAAGTAACTGGGACTACAGGCATGTGCCACCATGCCCGACTGATTTTTTGTATATATATATTAGTTGGCCAATTAATTTTTTTCTATTTATAGTAGAGATGGGGTCTCGCTCTTGCTCAGGCTGGTTTCGAATTCCTGACCTCGAGCAATCCACCCGCCTCGGCCTCCCAGAGAGCTAGGATTACAGGCGTGAGCCACTGCGCCTGGCCTCGTAGCCTTTTTAATTTTTTTTAATTTTTATTTTTTTGAGACAGAGTCTTGCTTTGTTGTCCAGGCTAGAGTGAGTGCCGTGGTGTCAGCCTCGCTCACAGCAACCTCAAACTCCTGGGCTCAAGCAATCCTTCTGCCTCAGCCTCCCGAGTAGCTGGGACTACAGGCATGCACCACCATGCCCGGCTAATTTTTTCTATATATATTAGTTGGCCAATTAATTTCTTTCTATTTATAGTAGAGACGGGGTCTCACTCTTGCTCAGGCTGGTTTTGATCTCCTGACCTTGAGCAATCCACCTGCCTCAGCCTCCCAGAGTGCTAGGATTACAGGCGTGAGCCACTGCGCCCTTTGTTATGGAGGATGGTCCTACACAAAAGAAGACTTTTTTTTAAGAGCAGTTTTAGGTTCACAGCAAAATTGAAAAGAAGGTATAGAGATTTCCCATATACTCCCTGCCTCCCCCAACAGAGACTCCCCCATTACCAACATCCCTCACGAGAGGGTATATTTGTTCAACTGATGAACCTACATTGGTGCATCATAATTGTCCAAGGTTCACAGTTTACTTTAGGGTTCACTCTGGGTGTACATTCTATGGGTTTGGACAATGTATGATGACACATATACATCATTATAGTATCATACAGAATATTTTCATTGCTGTAATCCTCTGTGCTCTACCTATTCCCAACCCCCAAATCCCTGCCAATTACTGATTTTTTTACTGTCTCTGTAGTTTTGTCTTTTCCAGAATGTCTCACATTTGGAATCATATAATACTTAGCCTTTTCATGGCTTGATAGGTCATTTCTTTTTTAGTACTGAGTAATAATCCATTGTCTGGATATACCACAGTTTATCCACTTGCCTACAGAAGGACATCTTCATTGTTTCTAAGTTTTGACATTTATGAGTAAAGTTGCTACAGGCATTCATGTGCAGGTTTTTGTGTGGATATGAATTGTCAACTCCTTTGGGTAAATACCAAGGGAGTGCAATTGCTAGATCATATGGTAAGAGCACGTTTTGTGAGAAACTGCCAGACTGAGGCTGGGCACAGTGGCTTATGCCTCTAGCCCCAGCACTTTGGGAGGCCACGTGTGACCTGGAATTGGAGATCAGCCTGGGAATGATAGCAAGACCCTGTCACAGACAAACAAACAAACAAATATATAAATAAGCCTGGCATGGTGGCTCATGCCTATAATCCTAGCACTTTGGGAGGCTGAGGCAGGATGATAGCCTGAGCCCAGGATTTCAAGGTTACAATGAGTTATGATAGTGCCACTACACTCCAGCCTGGGTGATGGAGCAAGAATGTCACACACACACAAAAAGGAAACTGCCAAAGCAGCTATACCATTTTGTTGTAATCCCAGTACAAGGAGGAGGGAGGACTGCTTGAGCCCAGGAGTTTGGGGTTGCAATGAGCTGTGATGATGACACTGTCTCAAAAAAAAAAGTTGGAAATGACCCCAATGTCCACTGGTAGTTTTATTAATTAAATATTGGCACATTTGGACAATGGAATACTCTATTGGTTAAAAAGTTAACTAGGGCCGGGCGTGGTGGCTCACGCCTATAATCCTAGCATTCTGGGAGGCCGAGGTGGGAGGATCGCTTGAGGTCAGGAGTTCAAGACCAACCTGAGCAAGAGCGAAACCCCATCTCTACTAAAAATAGAAAGAAATTAGCTGGACAACTAAAAATATATAGAAAAAATTAGCTAGGCATTGTGACACACACCTGTAGTCCCAGCTACTTGAAAGGCTGAGGCAAAGGTTTGTTTGAGCCCAGGAGTTTGAGGTTGCTGTGAGCTAGGCTGACGCCACAGCACTCTAGCCCAGGCAATAGAGTGAGACTCTGTCTCAAAAAAAAAAGTTAACCAGTAAAGTAAAACAGAAAAAGTAGTGGTTTAAAAATTAAAATAGTGCTATGTGCACCACTATGGAAAAAAGTGAAGAGTAAATTGAAAGGTTATAATAGCTTGTTTTTAAATTATGTACACATATATCAATATATACTTAGAAAAGGAAATATGCAGAAATACACATTAGTGTTAATTATTTGGAGGAAGTAGGGTTATAAGAGATTTCACTTTGCATAGTAATTGTCAATATTCATATGATAGTTGTGAAGATCAAATGAGTTAATATTTCAGAAGGCAATTAAAACAGTGCCTAACACATACAAATTACTATATATATTATGTTACACTAAAATATTTTTTAGGCCGGGCGCGGCGGCTCATGCCTGTAATCCTAGCACTCTGGGAGGCCGAGGCGGGTGGATTGCTCGAGGTCAGGAGTTCGAAACCAGCTGAGCAAGAGCGAGACCCTGTCTCTACTATAAATAGAAAGAAATTAATTGGCCAACCAATATATATAGAAAAAATTAGCCGGGCATGGTGGCGTATGTCTGTAGTCCCAGCTACTCGGGAGGCTGAGGCAGTAGGATTGCTTGAACCCAGGAGTTTGAGGTTGCTGTGAGCTAGGCTGACACCAGGGCACTCACTCTAGCCTGGGTGACAAAGAGAGACTCTGTCTCAAAAAAAAAAAAAAAAAAAAAATATATATATATATATATTAAACTATTTTTAAGATATTTTGATTTTTTGCAATAAGCAAATATTATTTTTATAAGACAAAAATAAATAAATGAGGTGATGAAAATGTAGAAAAACAAGACAAGAGCTTAAGGATACCAAACAGTCCTCTATGCAAACTTGAAACAAGGAGCTAGTTGAAAGGAAAGAGTTGATAATGCTAAGGTCCCAGACAGAAGAGAATGGGAAACTATAATGATAACATGAATGTTTACTGTGGGCCAGGTGTTCCAATTGCTTTGGAACCCACAGGGGGAGAAAGTTAATCTGAAGGGTAGGAACATCCTTTCTTTTGAGATTAGAATAAAGATTCTAAACCTCAACTTCCTGAAACTATATGCTAAATTTGGTGGGTAAATGCATTTTTTTATCCAAAAGAAGGTCCATAAATTGCTTTGGATTTCTAAAAATAGTGTTTGAGCCCTCTCAAAGATAAAAGAATTGAGGATGAAAGATTAGTTTTAAAAATAAATATTTTGAGATGAAGAGATGATAAAATGACAGGGCTTCTACCAGATGTCTTTCTTTCTCCAGTGAAGTAGGATTAGGGATTCCCTTTGTTTTTTGAGACAGAATCTCACGCTGTTGCCCTGGCTAGAGTGCCCTGGCATCAGCTTAGCTCACAGCAACCTCAAATTCCTGGGCTCAACCAATCCTTCTGCCTCAGCCTCCCAAGTAACTGAGACTACAGGCATGTGCCATCATGCCCGGCTAATTTTTTCTACATATTTTTAGTTGGCCGATTAATTTCTTTCTATTTTTGGTAGAGATGAGGTCTCGCTCTTGCTCAGGCTGGTCTCGAACTCCTGACCACGAGCTATCCTCCCGCCTCGGCCTCCCAGAGTGCTAAGATTCCCTTTAAGGACAGTGAAATTTAGTGATTAAGACATTCCCAAATGCAGATGATTGATTCATCCTCCTCCCTCCATGATACAGGTGTGAACTTCCATCCTTCGGGTTCTGCGTTTCTTTTTCATAGATCAGTGCCTCACCTAGAATTTATCAGCCTTTCTTTCCACCTCCTCGCAGCCAATCTAAATTCTTTCCAAACATCTTTTCAAGGTAGTCTTCTTTTCTGAAATTTACTGTTTCAGATTGTAGATTTGACTCTTTTTTTTTTTTTTTTTTTTTGAGACAGAGTCTCACTTTGTTGCCCAGGCTAGAGTGAGTACCATGGCGTCAGCCTAGCTCACAGCAACCTCAAACTCCTGGGCTCAAGCAATCCTACTGCCTCAGCCTCCCAAGTAGCTGGGACTACAGGCATGTGCCACTATGCCCGGCTAATTTTTTCTATATATATTAGTTGGCCAATTAATTTCTATTTGTAGTAGAGATGGGGTCTCGCTCTTGCTCAGGCTGGTCTCGAACTTCTCAGCTCAAACGATCCGCCCACCTGGGCCTCCCAGAGAGCTAGGATTACAGGCGTGAGCCACCGCGCCCGGCCCTAGATTTGACTCTTTATCAATTCAATTTTCGGCAAATAGCTTAATGCCTCTGATTCAGTTTTTTGCATTTGTCAACTACCATTGAATAATAATGTCAACGAGTTCGTTCTTATGAGAATCAAATGAGGTAAAAATCTGTGAAAACCTCTTGCAAAGTCTCCGCAAATATCGGTGCTGTGCAATCACAAAGCGTTAGCTATTAATCTTCGGTGTTAAGTCATTTTTAAAAGTTCTCTGAAGAACTGGTGTCCTGCGCAGTCTTGTCCCAAAATAATAATGGTGGGTGGGCGCTCCTCTCGGATTACGGTACGTCTTTCGCTCCTTTTGTCTTTTCGTGGGATTAGAACTGTCATGGCGACTTCAAGAAGAGGGAGGAGGCTTTCCCTTCGTCCAGCAGAATCATCGGGGGCACCTGGACTGGGCGCTGCGGTGGACAGAGAGACAAGCTCCAGTTGGGACCGAAAAGACAACGCTGGGAGAGGTCTCGGCCGACAGGCTCCAGAGGAGAACCGTGAAGACTCTCCCAGCGAGCGCCCGTCCAGCCGGCACCGCCCACCCAGCCGCCTGTCCAATGGAAACCTGACGGCAGTGCGGCACCGCCCATCTGTTGGTCCGGACGCCGCGAGGGCGGGGCCCGCAGTTCGGTTGCGCTGCGGAGCGCAGCTGTGAGGGAGTCGCTGTGATCCGGGGCCCCGGAACCCGAGCTGGAGCTGAAGCGCAGGCTGCTGGGCGCGGAGTCGGGAGGTGAGCGCCCAGGGAAGTGAGGCCCGGGGGAGGGAGGGGCTCGCGAAAGGACGGAAAGATCGGCTTCCGAGGCCCGGAACAGTGGGACCTGGCGGGCGGGTGCTGAAGGCGGCCCTGCTTACTCGGCAGTCCGGGCCCAGTGGAGCCCGGCCCGCCGGAGCCGAAGAGCCGCTTCGACCCCGCAGCCCCTGCCCGGCCCTCCCGGGCGTGGCGGTGGCGGCCCAGAATTCTGCGGGCGCGGGTCGGGAGGCCCTGGCGTTCGCTTGGAACTCCGGCTGTGAGAGGCGGGGCTCGGCGGGCGGGGGCGGGGGCGGCGGGGGCGGCCCGGCGGCCTGCGGAAGCGCGGTAGCCCAGCCGGGCCTGCTCGCGGGGCGGCGCGCCGAGTGCGCGGGGGCGTGGCCTGCGCCCTGACGGCGCCGCGGGGCCGGCCTTTGATGAGGTGGCTGCCGCTCTCTCCCCGGGCCTCGCCAGACAGGCCGGCTGGGCGCCCGCGCGGGCCGCCGCTTCCTGCCAGGCGCCGGGCAGCGCGACCTGTTGGAGTGAGAAATTCAAGGGCCTTCTTCCTCCCTGAGTTTGATTTAGTTCCGACTGGACGGTCCAGCGGGTATCAGAGCCCCTCTTTGGTCCGCTCAGGGTGAGGACAGACGAGGCCTGTGGCCTGCGAGCTGTTGCGGAGGAGTTGACACGCGGAGGGGCGGCGGTCCAAATAAATGAAAGTCTTGGAGAAAAACTTTGCAGGACGCCTCAACATTGCTCCGAAGTTGAACATACTACACTTCTCAGGGTGGCTGGACACGGCGAGGAAATTCCCTTTATGGGCATAAATGGGCTGTTCCATATGTGATCTCTTTTAAACCTCTCAGCAACTCCGAGGCAAATCTCCCAGTGTTGCAAAGGTTTCTTCATCAGTAGTAGTGCTGAGGATCTCGGGCCCTGCCCTCATTTTGCCTACGCGGAAAAGATTGGGGAAGTAGGGACAAGCACATTCCAAGGGCATCAATCTCTGTGAATGACGAAAGTTTGGCTTTTCCTGTGATGCCCTACTGTAGTTAGTTGTCTGTGCCCAGGGTCCAGAAGTTTCTTTAGGGCCCATTGGCTACAGCCTTCCTATATTAGAATTCCACTGGTATTTCCTATTGTAGTCTAGCTGGGAGTTTAGCTGTACAGATAGATTGTAGACGCATTCAGTGAATATAGAAAGTAACCGATGTGGAATTTTTTACCATCTTCTTAGCTACTTTTCAGGAAAAGAAAAAGGAAAATCATCTCTAACTCGTTTTCTGGTAGCTTACGAAAACATACAAGTAGTAGTTTTTTCCTGGTTGACTGAGTTAATCTCTAGGATAGGCAAGGACCTATAAAATAACATGAGGAAAGAATCTTGCCAGATTTTCTCTATAGTGCCTTATTGCTCTTTGATATTTACTAGAAGGTCATCTAGTAGAAATCTCCTGACTTGAGTTGAAAATGTAGGTTGGGGGCAGAAATGGGCAGTATTAGCATTAAAAAGTTTTAAAAAGAAATGTGTGCTTTTCAAAAGATTGGTGTTGATTAGAGGTGTCTGGCATTCTGAATTGATTTATTTTATTTATTATTATTATTTTTTGAGACAAGAGTCTCACTTCATTGCCCAGGCTTGAGTGAGTGCCATGGCATCAGCCTAGCTCACAGCAACCTCAAAATCCTGGGCTCAAGCAATCCTGCTGCCTCAGCCTCCCGAGTAGCTGGGACTACAGGCATGCGCTACCATGCCCGGCTAATTTTTTCTACATATATTAGTTGGCCAATTAATTTCTTTCTATTTATAGTAGAGATGGGGTCTCACTCTTGCTCAGGCTGGTCTCAAACTCCTGACCTCAGCGATCCTCAATCCTTCTGCCTCAGCCTCCCAGAGTGCTGGGAGGCGTGAGCCACCACGCCCAGCCCAGGATATCACTTTCATACTGGAGAGTAATCCCTTAAGCCTAGCACACACAGGTTCCAACCCCTTCACAGCCTTTGTTCTGAGAGATATGGAATAACATTCATTGGTTGTCTTGTGACTTTTTGCACGCATTAATGATATTTACCTTTTGAGAATTCAAAACACAACTGTTATACTGTGTAATACTTTTTCTTTTTTTTTTTTTTTTTTGAGACAGAGTCTTGCTTTGTTGCCCAGGCTAGAGTGAGTGCCATGGCGTCAGCCTAGCTCACAGCAACCTCAAACTCCTGAGCTTGAACAATCCTGCTGCCTCAGCCTCCCGAGTAGCTGGGACTGCAGGCATGCGCCACCATGCCCGGCTAATTTTTTTAATATATATATTAGTTGGCCAGTTAATTTCTTTCTATTTTTATAGTAGAGATGGGGTCTCGCTCAGGCTGGTTTTGAACTCCTGACCTTGAGCAATCCGCCCGCCTCGGCCTCCCAGAGTGCTAGGATTACAGGCGTGAGCCACCGCGCCTGGCCCTACTTTTTCCTATAAAAGCTGTATCTTGAGTTATTTGTACTTGAAAGAAATACCTGTGTCAGATCTAGTGGCCCAGAGAATGGAAACCTCAGAGCCTTTGAGCAATGTGAATGAAATGAAAACTGGAAGCTTAAAATCTTAGATTTGTGGCTCTTTGAATGTTGGCCTCTCATTTATTTTTGTTCACTGTTGTATCTCAAGCACCTAGCTCAGGGATTGGCCCACAATAAGTGGTTAAAACATTTGTTGAATGAATGAATGAAAAAAAATGTTGCTAACCAATACCCATTTGCCATACTCACATCACAGAGAAGATGAGGTCATCAGGGATGAAGTCATTAACCACTGCCAGTCACTGCACCCAAGGGTAGCCTCAACAATAGACTAGCAGGTTCATACTGTGTAAAGGAGGGATGGATAGCGAATGTCAAGGTTAGTTCTAGCTGTATAAATCAGCCAAGGGTTTCAGCTAGATAAGTTGGCTGAGGGTGCTATGGGTCTAGCCTTATGGCTAACTCAGTGGAACATTTTGGAGTCGAGTCATCTGTTTCGAATGGTACCCATGTAGCTTAATTCTTGAACACAGTGCAGATAGAGGTACTTTGGGATTCAAAGGGAAGCCTATTGGATGACTATTTGCGATGAAGAAATGGGCATCTGATTTTGATGGGCATCTGTTCATTTTGACCTTAATAAGTAGGATTATATTGCCAAAAATCTTATGTTTGCCACTCCTGGGTGAGTCATCTTCAACTAAGATGGCTCTTATTCTCTGGAGTTAGGAGAGTATTAATGTTTCCGTATTTAGATAGGACTAATTCTGGTTTTGGATTTGAAGGAAACAAAAGGGGTATTTTCTTTTGAACCCACAGATGAGTTTATTAGGATTATTAAATCTTTATAGATCTATCCTGACCCTCTCCTGCACTTGTCCCTCTGTTCTTGCACCAGCCTTTGCAGGCCTGAGTGTTCATTCCAGCATGTCGGAGGGGGAGTCCCAGACAGTACTCAGCAGTGGCTCAGACCCAAAGGTAGAATCCTCATCTTCAGCTCCTGGCCTGACATCAGTGTCACCTCCTGTGACCTCCACAACCTCAGCTGCTTCCCCAGAGGAAGAAGAAGAAAGTGAAGATGAGTCTGAGATTTTGGAAGAGTCACCCTGTGGGCGCTGGCAGAAGAGGCGAGAAGAGGTAAGGCGATGGTACTGTCAGTCTTGGGAGAGTGAATTCTAAGAGGTGAAAACTGGAGGAGCCAAGTCTTATAGGAGCAGACCAGACTTCCAATAGGTTGGAGGCTAAAAGAAGATGAACATACAGAGTATTAAAATAGAAGGCTTGTGAGGTAACTTTAATTCCCTTTCATTTGAATTTCTTAGGTGAATCAGCGGAATGTACCAGGTATTGACAGTGCGTACCTTGCCATGGATACAGAGGAAGGTGTAGAGGTTGTGTGGAATGAGGTACAGTTCTCTGAGCGCAAGAACTACAAGCTGCAGGAGGTAGGTAATGATGAAAGATGCAACCTGGGGGTCATTAGAACACTAGTGTTAAAGAGGAATTGGTGTTGAGAAGCTGACTACAAGGAGAGTATATTGGGGTTAGATCATTTTTGGGGAGGGATAGAAAATGGTTTCTCAGGATTTTTATAGTGATTTGTGAACTCTATTATTATTTTTTCTTTTTCTTCTTTGTTTAAAATTTATTTTTATTTTAGCGTATTATGGGGGTACAAGTGTTAAGATTACATATAGTGAACTCTATTATTCCATTGTCTCTCTTGCTTGCAGGAAAAGGTCCGTGCCGTGTTTGATAATCTGATTCAGTTGGAACATCTCAACATTGTTAAGTTTCACAAATATTGGGCTGACATTAAAGAGAACAAGGCTAGGGTAAGAATTTTTTCCTGTTATTTCCTGAGCTTACTACAAAGAAACTAGCTACATTTATTATTCCTTTTCTACTTCAAAGATTAAAACAAGATAGTTTTGAAACAAGTGGAATCAGCTGCTTTGGTAATATGAGAGTTGGGCTTCAGCTATACCTATGCCTGGTTGTAGATGGAGCAGAAATCAGTGAACTTTTGCTTCCTTCTTTACATAGCTTTTATTGTTCAGTAGTTTTCATTGTCTTATTTAGTCTAAGGAAGTGATGCTAAGAACAAAAGGAGAGAAACAAAAACCTTTCAAATTTAACATATTATCTGGGTTACAACTAAAGGATCTTTTCTACTATAAGGTCTTTTAGTAAGTGCTTTGCCTCCCCAGGTCATTTTTATCACAGAATACATGTCATCTGGGAGCCTGAAGCAATTTCTGAAGAAGACCAAAAAGAACCACAAGACTATGAATGAAAAGGTATGGAGGGAGAGCAGACAACGTTCTAGGCTGGTTTTATAAAAGAATGTTTTATAACATTCTTTTATAAAAGAATGTTAATTATGAAGCTGATCAGGAAGGGATGGAGGGAAATAGTGGGTGAGTTGAGAGAGTGAGAGAGAGAGGGAATTACTGTTGACCCTTGGACCAAACTCTGTTCTAGGCGTGGAAGCGCTGGTGTACACAAATCCTCTCTGCCCTTAGGTAAGTAGTATCTGGTTAGTTTCTTTCCCACATTTCCTGATTTAGTTCCTCCAGACAGATTTCAGAGCACTACTCTGCTGTTTTATTCTGCCTTTCCCCACTTTCTCTGAGTCATATACTGTGAAAGATTAGGAACCCCTGCAGGTCTTTTAGGGGGTTCATCCTGATGCCCTAACCATGACACTATCTCCTACCTCTTTCTCCTAGTGCTTATCCAGCTATTTAAGTCATCAGGCATAATGGAGATTCAGAATGTGGGGATTATCTTTACGGTGACCAGCAGGAGATCTGGCCCTTGCTCCTCTTAACCCTTGGGTTCCCCCTGCCCTTAATTTCCCAGTGGCCCCTCTAACAGCCCAGTGCCCCCACAGCTACCTGCACTCCTGTGACCCCCCCATCATCCATGGGAACCTGACCTGTGACACCATCTTCATCCAGCACAACGGACTCATCAAGATTGGCTCTGGTGAGGGGAGGGAGAGGTTCTGGGCAGGGGAGCCTCGGGAGTTTGGGAACCATGGGGGTAAGATGAAAGGAAAGGGGGAGATACAGGAGAATTCTGAGGTGTGGGCTGATGATAAGGGAAAGGACCTTGCTAGGGGTAATTCATAGGAAGACACCAGTCAATTAGTAGAGAGGGGGCAGGGTGAATAATCTTGTACATTTTGAAGAGAAACTGGGGTTAATACAGAGATATTGATAGGAGGCTGGGAAAGGGCAAGAGATGGGTGTGAGGTCTGATTTGAGCCCCTGGGGCCAGACCTTGCTGGAGGAAGTTCTAGGCTGTGCCTGCTGTGAGTGCTTTCATTTGCTGTGTATTTGTGTGCAGTGTACAACATTTCTGTATGCTGTGTCTGTGTGTTGTTTGTGTGTCCATTTGTCTGGGGCTTGGCTGCTCCATCGCTCACAACTTTTCTCTGTTTTCCTCCCTCCCGCTTACGGGCTGCTCTGTTCCCAACAGTCTTTCATAGGATTTTTGCTAATGGTGAGAGCTCCCTCTGCCCCATTTGGGGCTCTGTTTGTGCTCCCTCTGCTCCCTTGGCGGCTGCCCAGTGCATGCAGTCGTGGGAGCAAGTCCTAGTCCCCTATCTCTCCTGCCTAATTATGCCTGCTTAGCTTCTGCCCTGCCAGCCCTCCACCCGCTTGCTCCTTCATAGCCTGCTTGTTTCCTGTGGACTCTGCCTGGCTGGCCACTTACCTCCTGGATTCATATTCCCCTCATCATCAGGCTGGTTTCCCAAATCATATTGTGCTCCCAGATTCTCTGTGACTTGTAGTCATTGTTTATGATCTGAGTGAGTCCAGATTCGTCCCGACCCCGGTTCCTCATTCAGCCCTGTGGCAGGAGTGTTAAGGAATAGTGGATAGAACAGGGTCTAAAAAGTTTTGGTGGATTAAAAGTGAAACTGATTCAAGGGTTTTGGCTCAATTCTGAGCTATTTTGAGTTTAACTCAGCAAAGGTGGGTAAAAAGGAGGCTTTCTCCTTGATTGTATGTTAATGCTTCTTATCCTTCTTTATCCAAGTTCCTGAGGTCTCCAACTGTTGCCGATAGGGAGGGCTATTGTGTTTTTATGTGCCTTGCAGGGTGGTTGGAAAAACTAAAACCAAATATTTTCATGTGATCAGGGATTAGAAGTACCTGGGATTGGGGAAGGTGAACAGGTCACGAGTGAAAGTTTTTCCTTAGATTGTGTTGTTTCTTGACCAGCCCAAAGCCCCCATGTAACTGTTAGTGTGCCTTTGTTGCTACTGAGTTAGGGACCTTAGGTGAGAAGCTGCAGGGCTTAGAAAGGGGAGGTAGGTGGTATCCATGTGTGGTCTATAGTTCAGGATGGGAAAGGGGACAGGTTTGTGCCTGTTGAGAGTTAGAAGGAGACTTCAGGAGAGAATTTGGCTTTTGGGGACTTTTCTCTGGAGTGAGACTATGCTTTGTTGATGGTGGTCAGATTGTGGGTATCTCCCCTGTTCCCAGTGGCTCCTGACACTATCAACAATCATGTGAAGACTTGTCGGGAAGAGCAGAAGAATCTACACTTCTTTGCACCAGAGTATGGAGGTGAGTCTTCTGGTTTCTCTGCTTTGTCTTCATCCTCCTGGTTTGGCACCTTGTGACCTGGGCTACACAGGTAGTATAACTGAAACTTCTGGTCCTTCTTTACTAGCACGCCAAATGTTTGTCTTGTCTTGTCTTTCTTTTCTTTCTTTGTTCTCCTTCCTTCCTTCTTCTCTTCCTCTCTCTTTCTGTTTCTTCTCTTTCCTTTCTTGTATTTCTTTCTTGCATTTACACCAACCCCAGCCCCTAATCCTCTGATTAACCAAAGCCTTCTATGTTTTTCCTAGAAGTCACCAATGTGACTACAGCAGTGGACATCTACTCCTTTGGCATGTGTGCACTGGAGGTGAGAAGACCAGAAGGGAAGGGGGGAAAAAAAGGCAAATTAGAAGGTGGAAGAGGAAATGGAGGAGAGGACCAGTTAAGGTGCTGGTCTTGAGGGAGTGATTGTGGGAGCATTGAGGTTCTTAGGTTTTTACTTTCCTTTTTATTCCTCCTCACTGCAGATGGCAGTGCTGGAGATTCAGGGCAATGGAGAGTCCTCATATGTGCCACAGGAAGCCATCAGCAGTGCCATCCAGCTTCTAGAAGACCCATTACAGAGGGTAAGGATCATCAGGATCACTTCCTCCTTAACTGACTTTCAAATGTTTTCAGGTTTTTTCTTCCTTTCTATCTACTGGAAACATGCTGTCTTGTAAGAGCAAAGGAACATAAAGCAGAAAGGACAGATAAAACCTGTAAACATTCCTCAGGAAGTGCCTACCATTAAATTAAGATGGATAATACTGGAGTTAAACAGTTGTGTGTTGGCCAACCACAGTGGCTCATACACCCAGTACTTTTGGAGGCATCAGGACTGCCTGATGCTAGGAGTTGGAGACTCGCCTGGGCAATAGTGAGACCCTGTCGCTACAAAAAAATTTAGAAATTTGTTGGGTATGGTGGCACCCACCTGTAGTCCCAGCTACTCAGAAGGGTGAAGCAGGAGGATTGCTTGAGGCCAGGAGTTTGAGGTTTAGTGAGCTATGTTATTTGTTTGTTTGTTTGTTTGTTTGTTGGAGACAGAGTCTCACTCTGTTGCCCAGGCTAGAGTGCCGTGGCGTCAGCCTAGCTCACAGCAACCTCAAACTCCTGGGCTCAAGCGATCCTGCTGCCTCAACCTCCTGAGTAGCTGGAACTACAGGCATGCGCCACCATGCCCGGCTAATTTTTTCTATATATATTAGTTGGCCGATTAATTTCTTTCTATTTATAGTAGAGACGGGGTCTCACTCTTGCTCAGGCTGGTCTTGAACTCCTGACCTTGAGCAATCCGCCCGCCTCGGCCTCCCAGAGTGCTAGGATTACAGGCATGAGCCACCGCACCCGGCTTGTTTGTTTTTTGAGACAGAATCTCACTCTGTTGCCTGGGCTAGAGTGCCGTGCTGTCAGCCTAGCTCACAGCAACCTCAAACTCCTGGGCTCAAGCAATCCTCCTGGCCTAAGCCTCCCAAGTAGCTGGGACTACAGGCATGCACCACCATGCCTGGCTAATTTTTTTTTCTATATATTTTTAGTTGGCCAATTTCTTTCTATTTTTTTTTAGTAGAGATGGGGTCTCGCTCTTGCTCAGGCTGGTCTTGAACTCCTGAGTGCAAACGATCCGCCCACCTTGGCCTCCCAGAGTGCTAGGATTACAGGTGTGAGCCACTGCACCCGGCTGGTTTAGTGAGCTATGATCACTCCACTGCACTCCAGCTGGGGCAATGGAGTGAGACTCTGCCTAACAAAAAGAAATTGTGTGTTAATTTAAGTGTGTCTACATGGGAGGTAAACTCATTTGATGGTTACCTCAGGCAATTGCTGTACACTCTCTGACAACCATCTTGTGTTTTTAAGCAAGTCAACCAGTTTGAATTAAATCAGTTACTTGGGATTTTATATTTATATAGTTAGGAAGTTCCCCTGAAGTAATGAGCTAAGATTTAAAGGACATAAGGTTATGAATCAGTGGACAGACTACAGTAAGTAGGTAAAGGCTAGACAGGAACATCTAAATAAGAATAGTTTGTAATTCATTAGAGAAGTATAATAGGAAATAGAAGAGAAAAGAAAGGTGACTAGTGGGAAGTCCTGAGGATAGTGTGGAATAAGTTTCTAGTTTAACATTAGGGTGGGGTATTAAAGTGAATGATTAGGTATGTGATCTTGTTGGCCTTTAAGACAAAGCAGGTAAGCAGGTTATTGTTATGGAACCTACAGGAGGTAGAAAAGGAGGCAAAATGGTTTGGACAAGCATGGGAAATCCAGTTACTTCAGTGATTGTATTGTAAAAGGCAATTGTGATAGTAGACTTGGGAAATAAAAAAGACTGATTATTATTGATCACAATGAGTAAGTTCAGGAAGAGAGAAGCTAAATTTGGCAAAGGTTGAAGAAGGTAGGCAGTAAGTAGGCTAATAAAGCAGAGAGGTAGAGCAAAAGGAGAAAGAAATAGTAAGTGAACATTAAAGAAAAAAGAAAGCTTGTGGTTGGAAAGCAGAAAAATGATTAAAACCAGAAAGACAGTGAATGATATTTTTTATATAATACCTTATAGTTTTCAAAGTCCTTTCAGTGCTTTGAAACAATGTGTTTTCTCAACAAGTAAAGAATCCCTAATATGTATAAATCCTTGTGCTGGCCGGGCGCGGTGGCTCACGCCTGTAATCCTAGCTCTCTAGGAGAGCCGAGGCTCTCCTCCCTCGCTCGGGAGGCCGAGGCGGGCGGATCGTTTGAGTTCAGGAGTTTGAAACCAACCTGAGCAAGAGCGAGACCCTGTCTCTACTATAAATAGAAAGAAATTAATTGGCCAACTAATATATATAGAAAAAATTAGCCCGCCATGGTGGCGCATGCCTGTAGTCCCAGCTTCTTCAGAGGCTGAGGCAGGAGGATTGCTTGAGCCCAGGAGTTTGAGGTTGCTGTGAGCTAGGCTGACGCCACGGCACTCTAGCCCAGGCAACAGAGTGAGTTAGACTCTGTCTTTAAAAAAAAAGCCTTGTGCTAAGTAGAATGAGAACTATAAAGATTAATACAGTGGGGGACTTGCCAGATGCCTGCTCCAGTTCCTTGTTCTTTTTTCTAGGAGTTTATTCAAAAGTGCCTCCAGTCTGAGCCTGCTCGCAGACCAACGGCCAGAGAACTTCTGTTTCACCCAGCACTATTTGAAGTGCCCTCACTCAAACTCCTTGCTGCCCACTGCATTGTGGGACACCAGCGTAAGTCCCCTTGGCCCTACTAGGAATTTTCTTTCAATCTGGGGCTTTGTAACTCTTACTGGCATGCTCTTTCCTCTTCTACTTCCAAAGGTATCCTTTACCCCTTTGCCTCTGTGCCTTCTGTGACATTGATCTGACTATTCCTCCATAACATCCCACTCCATCATGCCCTCCAGATATGATCCCAGAGAATGCTCTAGAGGAGATCACCAAAAACATGGATACCAGTGCTGTTCTGGCTGAAATCCCTGCAGGACCAGGAAGAGAACCAGTTCAGACTTTGTGAGTAACTGAGAGGGTCTGAAAGGGGCAGATTGGCCACTACCACCCTGAGGCTCTGTAAACTATCCATTGTCTGGGAATGGTTGAATCTGCTATTTTGCTTGTTTCCTTTCTTCCATCATTTTTTTCTCTTCCAGGTACTCTCAGTCACCAGCTCTGGAATTAGATAAATTCCTTGAAGATGTCAGGTAAGAGCAGAGTGAGAAGCAGGCGTCCTTGAGGAAGTGCAGGGGTGGGTGTCCTAAGGCATTCATAGAACGCATGTGACCTGTCGTCATCTCCCTCCAGGAATGGTATCTACCCTCTGACAGCCTTTGGGCTACCTCGGCCCCAGCAACCACAGCAGGAGGAGGTCACATCACCTGTTGTGCCACCCTCTGTCAAGACTCCAACACCTGAACCAGCTGAGGTGGAGACCCGAAAGGTGGGGGCTATGGTGGTGTGGATGTCTCCGTAGCCATGGTGGAAGGGGGAGAAGACATCTCAAATAAGGCTCTGTTATTTAGAGAAAAGAAAGCATTTTCTGCTTCCTGTCTTGTGGGCTGGAAAGGCTTCTAGGTATTGGGTTTTTTACCAACTGGTCTCTAACCTAGTGACCCTTTCTGACCTCTCTCCCTAGGTGGTGCTGATGCAGTGCAACATTGAGTCGGTAGAGGAGGGAGTCAAACATCATGTAAGTCTCGGGCCAGGGCTGCATGGGGCTGGGTGACCAGAAGGTGGGGGGAAGAGGAGCCTCATTTTCTGACTGTCCTATTCTCCAGCTGACGCTTCTGCTGAAGCTGGAGGACAAACTGAACCGGCACCTGAGCTGTGACCTGATGCCAAGTGAGTCTCTCTTTTCCCTTAGAGAATGGAGAGTCTGAGTCTTATCTGTGAGGAACATATTTAGGAGTGGGGAAGGTGACAAGGCAGTAACACAGTGACTCATGTAGAATGACTGTTAGTCCTTAAAACTGATGGGTGTTGCTGGACTGGTGCTATTTGAAGGGCTCTATGTCCTTCACTCCCATGCCATACTCACTCTCTCCCATTTCTTTGTCAGATGAGAACATCCCTGAGTTGGCCGCCGAGCTGGTACAGTTGGGCTTCATTAGCGAGGTGAGGTTGTTGCCTTCATCTGCCTTGGCTGGCTGCCTCCGTGCTGCCCCTTCTCTCAGCCGGTCTCACTGATCTCTTCTCCCCCAGGCTGACCAGAGCCGGCTGACTTCTCTGCTAGAGGAGACTCTGAACAAGTTCAATTTTGCCAGGAACAGTACCCTCAACTCAGCCGCTGTCACCGTCTCCTCTTAGAGCTCACTTGGGCCAGGCCCCTATCTGAGCTGTGGCTGTCCCTGGACATGCTGCAGCCCTCCTGTCCCTTCCCCCCCAGTCAGTATTACCCTGTGAAGCCCCTTCTCTCCTTTATTATTCAGGAGGGCTTGGGGGCTCCCTGGTTCTGAGCATCATCCTCCCCCTCCCCTTTCTCTTCCTCCCCTCTGCACTTTGTTTACTTGTTTTGCACAGACATGGGCCTGGGCCTTCTCAGCAGCCGCCTTCTAGTTGGGGGCTAGTAGCTGATCTGCCGGCTCCCGTGGCCTGTGTGGAAAGGAGGCCCACGGGCACTGGGGGAGCTGAGTTCTACAATCCCGCTGGGCGGCCGGGGCGGGAGAGAAAGGTGGTGCTGCAGTGGTGGCCCTAGGGGGCCATTCGATTCGCCTCAGTTGCTGCTGTAATAAAAGTCTACTTTTTGCTAAAAGTGTCGTGTGTGTGTGCGCGCGCCTTCTCCGCTAGGGGGCGCGGGGCTGCGCGCCTGCGGCGGGGCGGGGGCGCTCAGGTAGTGCTGGGGTGGGGTGGGGTGGGGCGGGGCGGGGCGGGCGCGGGGCGGGGCCAGGCCCAGGTGCGGCTGCCCGGCGGCTGCGGCGCAGCGGAAAACGATGAGGTGCCGCGAACTCTGCACGTTCGGTAACTTCCGGCTCCTTGGGTCTTGTAGTCCTCCCCTGCGACCACCCTCAGGCCATGCCGCCCTTTGGCCTCCCTCCCGGCCCGGCTCAGGCCTGTCCCTTCCCCGTGCTTTGCAGACGCTGCGCGGGGGCCCCGGCGCCTGATGCGCGTGGGCCTCGCGCTGATCCTGGTGGGCCACGTGAACCTGCTGCTGGGGGCCGTGCTGCACGGCACCGTTCTGCGGCACGTGGCCAATCCCCGAGGCGCCGTCACACCGGAGTACACCACAGCCAATGTCATCTCAGTCGGCTCGGGGCTGCTGGTGAGCGCGGGGGCGGGGGCGGGGGTGGGGCCTGGCACGCAGAGCCCAGCGGGCCAAAGGCTTTGTGTCTTCCGCAGAGCGTTTCCTTGGGACTTGTGGCTCTCTTGGCATCCAGGAACCTTCTTCGGCCACCACTGGTGAGAAGGGACTTCTGGAGCTTGCGAGGCGGCGGCCTTGAGTGAGGGGATTGGGTCTGACAGAACTTGGTCAGTGGATGGGAGAAGCCTTAGAGAAACGGGGGCGTCTAGTCATTGGGAGAGTTAGCCAGGCCCAGGCAGCTCACCCGGATCTTCCGTTCCTGCCAGCACTGGGCCCTGCTGGCACTAGCTCTGGTGAACCTGCTCTTGTCCGCTGCCTGCTCTCTGGGCCTCCTCCTTGCTGTGTCGCTCACTGTGGCCAACGGTGGTCGCCGTCTTATCGCTGACTGCCATCCAGGACTGCTGGATCCTTTGATACCACTGGACCAGGGGCCTGGACACACTGACTGCCCCTTTGACCCCACAAGAATCTATGTAAGCATATTCTCTTCCTTCTTCCGGTCCACAAAGCCATTTTGATTTCCCCTATTTGCTGCTCCTGCCCCACCCCCTCTCAGTCCCCATCCTTCCTTGCTTTTCAGGAAACAGCCTTGGCTCTTTGGATCCCTTCTTTGCTCATGTCTGCAGGGGAGGCTGCTCTATCTGGTTACTGTTGTGTGGCTGCACTCACCCTACGTGGAGTGGGGCCCTGCAGGAAGGAAGAGCTTCAGGAGCAGGTAAGGAAGATGAGCAGAAAGGGCTGATTCAGCACAGGTTGGCTGTGTAGAAAAGATGCTGATTCAGGACCAGGGTGTCTGATTCCCTTCTTCTGTAGCTAGAAGAACTGACAGAGCTTGAACCTCCTACATGTAAAAAGCAGGAAAATGAACAGCTACTGGATCAAAATCTAGGAATCCAGGCACCACAGAGAAGTTGGGTTTAAGCCAGGTAATGGCCAGGAGGGTGGTGGCCCAGGTAAGAGTAGGGGCAAGGAAGCACTCTTAGAACTGGGCCTACGTAGGTCTGCTATGCTGTTCCCCTTCTGACCCTGGCTGGTTCTTCCCTCTGTCAAGCAGGTGCTGTTCCGAGGCTTAATCCACAAGGGTTTGCCACGAAGCAAGGGGCCCTGACCTCATGATGATATAAACAATTATAATAAAATAACTACTTTTTCTCTACTTGATCATGATTCCTTTCAGGGGAAAGGGCACTATGCTGGTGTTGGAGGTGACTCTAATAAAAACATACAGCGGTCTCAATTACTTATAAAATTTTAATGAGAGGTTCTAACTCCTCAGCTCTACCAGTTACTGAAAGGAAAAGCTGGTGCTGGGGAGGCCTCCGCACCACTGACTGATGAATTTCAGCACGTCCTGGCACACTGGGCTGTGGGAAGTCTGTGAGTAAATGGAAGGAACAGGAGAGGAACTCATTAGTTCTGGGAAAACATTCATGATACAAAGAAAATCAGCTCCATGGCAGTGTCACAGGGAGCAAGGTTCAGGGTCTGCAATGCCTTCTTGATAATCCCACCCACACTTCTAGTGGTCTTTTTTCAGTGCTGCTCTCTTTGCCCTCATCCTCCAAGTTCCCCTCTCTAACCTTGATGGCCATAAGGAATTTATTCCAGTTGTCCTTGTTAGCAGCCTTCCCTGGCCGCTTAAATTCAATCTTGTTCCTCAGAATGGGGTATCCTGTGAGAGGAAGAAAAAGATGAACTGGGGTTTGAGAGAGATTGATGAGGGAAAAATAAAGAGCAACCTGGGTTTAGAAAGTAGCATGGTCTTGTTTTTTGTACCCTTTACTGAGTTGTAATAAAATAAAGTTTCTTGATCCTACTTCTTTCTACCCACCACAGGATATGGGGTCATACCTGTAATGAGGCAGGGCAAGGCCCGTACTCCAGTGCTCGCGGCCACCAGGGAGGCCTCGTAGACACCACGTTCATCCCGAGGCAGAACCTGCTCCAGCCGCTGGTCCATTGAGACTGTGAGCACCCAGTCTCGAACCTCTTCTCTCTGAGCCTCCTGGGAAGGACAGAGGGAGTAGCAGTTTCCCACAAGGCAGGGGAAGTGGAGGTGGCAAGGAGATTTGCTAAGCCCTCTTTCTGCATACCAGCTGTTGGCCATAAATGATCCTCCTTGGATTGGGGGATACAGTCACAGCCTTATCTTTCTACTCTGCTTCTGCTTTCACTGAAGGAATAGTGAGGGCTGAGGTCCTTCCAAGGATGGCAGCGCAAAGACGTCCTCCCTCCATGCACTCACACTGGTGAGGCCTTCCTGTTTTCCAACCCTGTGCCCTTACCGGTACGTGCTGCTTGGCTGGCAGTGGCACCTCAAAGGGAATGTCTGTGTCCTGAAAATCAGAGTGATCAAGGGCATCCAGAGTCCCTTCTTCAATTGCCTGCAGTAGAGTGGGTGACCCTGAGTCAGGCATAGCTTGTGACAGGCAAAACCTCCCAACCTCTGGGCACAGCTTTCCTACTCACATCAGTCAGATCCAAAAAGCGATTGAGGAAGATGAATGCCATGTTTTCCCAGCCAACTGCCTGCAGGAGAGAAAAGTTGCAAATGGGAATGAACAGGCTGGGCTTGGCTGCTACTTCTCTAGCATGCAGGGAGAAAAACCCAGCAAGATATAGGACTATGTCCTCCATAACATCAGCCCCAGACCTGGCTTTCCTATTCCTGAGCAGAAGGGATATTCTCAGTATTCCAATCTTTGATTTTCTCTCTTCAGCTCCACTGTTCCTTGTCCCAGCTTACCTTGGCAGCAGTGCCTGCTTCATAGAAGGCCTTGTCTGCAGGTAGTAGTTGGGTGTGACGCAAGAGTGAAACAGAAAGCCTGGCAGCCACGGTTTCCTGTGGAGCAGGAAGTCAAAGCATTATTATCATGGTACTATAGTGACTGAGCTGCCAGACCAACCACCCTGTAAGTAAGGCAGCCACACAACTAGAAGACCAGTAATAAATATCAAACTGCTCTGGATCTCAAGTTGTTCTGAGTCTTAGTTTTGTTTCACCTGCACAAGAGTTCAGGGCTTAGATTCTTTCTAAGGTTCTTTCCACTTCTAGAGTTCTGTCATCCAAGTACATGAAATAAATATACAGTAAACAATCAGAAGTAAGCCAAAAGTATGTGTATAAGAGGTGAATAAAGAAACCATGGGATTGGAGTGTTTAAAGATAACGAGGCTGAAGCTGTGTGGGCATAGAGCCCTAAGATGGTCAAAGCAGTATAAGAAGAAAACTAACTCAGCAGAGGTTAAAAGATTTAGACAGAAGAGAAATGGGTAGATATAAGAGCCCAAGCCTGAGAATCCAGAACTTGAATGTATTCCACTTCATGCATGTAGATGAGGGCACTGGGAACTGGGTGCTCCTCCACCCCTCCACATCTCACCAGCTGTTTGATGCTCTGGGCTGCTGAGCGAGTGGCATAGTAATGAGCAATCAGCAACATTGTCTCGAACTCCTCATGGGCTGGAGAGTTTGCCTCACTGGACTTCACCAGGTTTTCACACTAGAGGAGGGAGACAGCACAGCCTGGCTTAGGGGTCAGAGGAATGCCACGGTCATAGGATGGTCACTGATGGCTACTTGCCCAGAGGAAGGTAAAATACATCTGAAGATAAAGGTTTAGGTACGTGAAAGGAGAGACTAGGACAGAGAGGTGGAGTAGCCTCTTCACTCTGTTTTGACCCAACTTCCTCACCAGGTTGAAGAGGACATCTCGAAGATCAGCCCAGCTATGATAGGCCTCAGCACTGTTGGTCCCAGGGCAGTTCACCATGTCAGTGAAGATCCTTTTGTAGATATTGAAGTTCTAGGGTAGAGGAGAGAAGGGAATCTTGAGCAACAAGGGCATAACCAGAAGACAAAGTCCTGCAGAAGGGGGCCAAAGGGAGGAGAAACAGGCTATGAATGGGTATGTGTGAGTAGGAGCTGGGGGACAGTGATGGAGAAAGTGCTGTTTTTAGGAAAGAGAGAGTAGTAAGACAACAACTATTTATTAGCTGATGCTCTGTGAGTGTGGGCAAGCCTACAAATGTGAATGCAGAGTCATAATGTTAATGGGGTAATATTCCAGAGAGCTGTGATTCTCAGGTAGGGCAGCAGTATTTATTCTCTGGCAGAAGTCAATAAAGGCCCCATTGGTTATGTGCAGGATTCACTGCTGAAAGATGGGTCCCTGTGTGTTAACTAAAAGGATGGGGAGCTCCTTGGGTGTTTCTTTCAAAGGGTGAATTCTCCAGAGAGGCTATACATTTCTGAAAAGGCTGAATGGGGACTCTGGGCATGATGGTCTCTAAGGATAGAATATTTTGAGAATATAGTTCCCGAGGGGAAGGGTGGTTCTAGAGGAGAAAGAAAATTTCCTCGTGGAAACATTTACCCCAAAGAGAAGACTGATACCTGTGGGTTAGCAGGGGCTCCATGTTGCACGTACAGGGCCAGTGCCTGGGCAAAGCCTCCTTCCCGGATAAGGTGAGTTGCATACAAAGCCACGTACTTGTGCAGAATCTTGTAGTTCTGTCCGAGGGTGGGAAAAGCATGGGTAAGGTTGGGATCAGCAAGACCAAGCAGTGAGGGCAAGGTGGGGACTTGAGGCTACGGATTTGTTTAGGAGGCAAAGGGCATATGCAAACCTCTGACCTCAATTTTAGAGTGTACAAGGCTGAGCTCTCTGATGCCCATTAGGGATCTTTGAGGTTTGGGCTTTTGGCTTTGGTGGAGATAAGACACATGCAGCTCTGAGGCAGGTGGGGGACTCAAGGGAAGATGTAAACAAAAGCTGGGAGTGGAAAGAAGATCTATACCTGCTTGGTAGCAGTTTCAATGCACTTGTCCCACTGGCCCTGCTCCACATACAGGTCCAAAGCAGCTACCACATCCACACCCACCAGCTGTGGGTCAATGGAAAAGGCAGAATTACAAGAGGACAGAGAGATGAGATGACATGAAGTAGAGAAGAGAGAATATCCTGGGCTTCTCCCTGCATTCTGCCCCCTGCTAAGTCACAAGTCTCACCGAGTCCACTTTGCCCTGGTTCTTGAGGAACTCTTTATAATGCTGGTCCACATAGTCTTCATACCTGTGAGGATGTACAGAGATCTCTACCTTCATGGTCCCAGGATGCTACACCCTCTCCATAAGAACTTTCTCAGTCTTTACAAAAGTAAGTAAAATCATTTCCCAGTGAGAAGGGATCATGAGTTTACCGGGGATCTAACTCCTTGGCCACACGCTTGGCCTTGTTCCACTCCTCACCCTCAATGAAAGCATCGATTGCTTCCTTGACAAGGTCCAGGTTCAGATAGAGCTCTGCAGCCTGCAGGATGAGAATCAGTGGAGACCATCTTTCCCCTCAGCTCCTGGTCTCCCCTCTGTGAGCCCCGGTTTCCCCAGAACTGCATGCCATGCCTGTGAGGAGCCCCACCTCACACACCTTCCTGGGTGTAGATGTCACCACCGCACCCACCTCTGTGGAATCTATTTCTGTTCAATCCCAGCACTCTACTTACTGCACTGTGCTTTCCAATTCCAATCAGCTGGGGTCCTACGGCCCGAACTACTTCCAAACTGCGCTGGGGAGGCAGAAACTTGATAGAGAGCTCAGCTGCCTGCAGGGTTGAACAGAAGATGGAAACGGGTAGGAGAGACAAACATGCCAGGGGTTCTCAGCCTGATCCATTTCACGTATTTTCCCCTCCAGACACCAACTTTCTTGTGCTCTCCTTCACATTCTACCCTCCTGAGCAAAGCTTGGCTCACGGTTCATAATCTTTAACTGACCATCAGGAGACCTATCTATTCCTCTGAGCTCATTGTAACTCTTCCACACACCTTCTTTGCTGTCTTATAGGTCACTGCATTTGGTCCTGCCACCTTTGACAAACTTGTCTCTTAAGTTCTTTGTCACAAGTAGAATCTTGGTAGCATAGTATAGAAAAAGAACTCCTAGGCTGGGTGTGGTGGCTGACGCCTATATCCTAGCACTCTGGGAGGCTGAGGTGGGAGGACAGCTTGAGGTCCGGAGCTCGAGACCAGCCTAAGCAAGAGTGAGACCCTGTCTCTACTAAAATATAGAAAAAAAAAAAAATTAGCTGGGCAACTAAAAGTAGAAAAAATTAGGCATGGTAGCACATGCCTGTGGTCCCAGCTACTCGGGAGGCTGAGGCAGCAGGATTGCTTAAGCCCAGGAGTTTGAGGTTGCTGTGAGCTAGGCTGACACCATGGCACTCTAGCCCAGGCAACAGAGTGTCAAAAAAAAAAAAGGGAGGGAGGGAGGGAAGGAAGGAAGGAGCAAAGGAAGGAAGGAAGGAAGGAGGGAAGGAGGGAGGGAGGGAGGGAGGGAAGGAAGGAAGGAAGGAAGGAAGGAAGGAAGGAGAAGAAGAGGAGGAAGGGAGGGACAGAGGGAGGGAGGGAGGAAGGGAAGAAGAGAGAGAGAAAGAGAAAGAAAGGAAGAAAGAAAGGAAGGAAGGAAAGGAGTCCTAAAATGAAAAGTCCAGGACATTTTGCAACTATTTGTGTTGGGCTTTTATAAGCCCCGTTTCTGTATCCATACACACTGGATTTTGAAGACTTACTATGAAAAAAAAGAATGGAAAATATCTCAATAATGTATATGTGTACATCTAGAAATAATATTTTAGACATAATAAATAAATAAATTATAATTATCTTCATCTGTTTCTTTTTATTCTGTTAAACATGGTTACTAGAAAATTCAAATTCCATATGTGGCTTACATTTGTAGCTTATATTTGTAGTGGACAGTGCTAGTCTAGATGGTCTTGATGGTATCTTTCAACCCTTAAAACTCAGAAATTCTACAAACCCAAGCATTCTAGAAGATCACTCTGTTTCTACTGAGATGCTGACATCCTCACCAGATTGTAAATTCCACACAATCCAATTTAATTATAGTCCATGCTAATCCCCCTGGGCTTTCCCTCACCTATTCTTGCCTCACTTCCTTTAGCTGCCAAACCCTTCAAAGCTAAAACCCTCTCCCCTTCCATCCAGGAAGCCATCCTTTCACTGATCTGAAGAGGGTTTAGTCATGCATAGACTACAGTAAACACTGCTCCAGAGTTATACACAGCAGATGCTTAATCAATACTGCTGATTAAAATCTGCTAGATTGACTTACCATTTGAGGGAAAATGGAAAATAAATAACATAAATAAAATAAAATCTGCTAGAGTCTCATAACCAATCATCAGCCCCTCTTTCTACTTTCTTCCCTCTAACTTCTAGGGGCTATTCAATTGTAAGACCTCAGAAACCTAAGGGAAATTTTGCAGGGGCATCATCACACCAACATTCCATTTCGAGGGCCAGTCAATGCCATCCACCTTGTGACTCCCAATACCAGATTTCACTGTATCTGAAGTGCATCCTTTAATCTATACACACATCCTGATTTCAAAGATATTAAAATGTAATTATATATATATATAACTATCATATATATGATAGTTAATTTTATACATCAATTTCATTGAGCTAAATATTTGGTCAAACATTATTCTGGGTGTTTCTGTAAGTGCTTTTGGATAAGATTAACATTGAAATTGGTAAATTGAGTAAGGCAGACTGCCCTCTCTAATGTGGATGGGCCTCATCCCATCAGTTGAAAGCCTGAATAGAATAAAAAGGCTGGCCCTTCCCTGAGTAAGAGAGCATTTTTCCTGCCTGACTGCCTTCAAACTGGGACATTGGCTTTTTCCTGCCTTCAGACTTGAACTGAAACATCAGCTCTTCCTGGGTCTTGAGCCTGCTGGCCTTTAGACAGGAACTATACACCATTGGTTCTTCTGGGTTTCAAAGTTTGCTAACTCGCCCTGCAGATCTTGGAACTTGCTTGTCTCCATAATTGCATGAGCCAATTCATTTTAATAAATCTCTTTATATATTTACATACATATATATGTACAGTTATGTGTCACCTGACAATGAGGATATATTCTGAGAAATGTGTTGTTAGGCAATTTCGTCATTGTGTGAACATCACAGAGTACACTTACACAAACCTAGATAGTATAGCCTACTGCACACCTAGGCTATATGGTATAGCCTATTGCTCCTAGGCTATAATCCTATATAGTAGGTTACTATACTGAATACTGTAGGCAACTGTAATACAAATATTTGTGCATCTAAACATAGAAAAGGTACAGTAAAAATATGGTATTATAATCTTATGGGACCACTGTCATATATACAGTCACTAACCAAAACATCATTATGTGGTGTGTGACTTTATATATCCTATTGGTTCTGTTTCTCTAATACAGTATGTCAGAATTAGTGAAATAGGGTGAGCTTGGTGTCTCATGCCTGTAATGTCAGCACTTTGGGAGGCCAAGGCAGAAGGACCAGTTGAAGCAGGAGTTCAGGACCAGCCTGGGCAACACAGCGTGACCTTGTCCTTACAAAAATTTTAAAAATTAGTTGAGCATGATGGTGCATACCTGTATTCTTAGCTACTTGGGAGGTTGGGGTGGGAGGATTGCTTGAGCCTAGGGCATTTGAGACTGCAGGGAGCTATGATCAAGCCATCCAGCCTGGGTGACAGAGTAAGATCCTATCTCTAATAAATAAATAAATAAATAAAATTAGCAAAACATACTGGCCTGGCTTAATCTGCTGAATGCTTCTTTTTAGGAGCTGCTGGGTGGAGGAGGAGGAGCCCATGCTTTTCTCATGGCCCCCACCTGGCTAGCTCCTGGGTTTGGAGTTGCCCTTCCACCTCTTATCCAAGTCCTCCCTCCTCCTTCACAGAGCCTTCCTGACGCCTCTAGCCCACAGAGATATCACCACTTTCTGAACTCTACTTTAAATCATATACTTTGGTCTTTACTCAGATACAATATTAATTAACTGAGCCATGTGTTAGTCTAACTTTCCCTAACCTCTGGCTGTCAGGGGTCTGTCTTAAACTCCCTTTTACAGCCTTCATGGATTCTGGCACTAGCATCCAGCAGGCACTCAATACATACCTGCTACCTGATTGAAAACAAAAAGACACAGGAGGAGAAGGCTGCATGTTTGAGAAGGAAAACTGGGTGTGAATGGAGGTCTAGGGAGAAGGAGGGCCAGAAAGGGTCTGCCACCCTCACCTTCATCCAACACTTCTCCACTAGGCTGCTGCTTCCAGAGTCCCACACTTTGAGGTAGCAGTCAACTGCACGGCTGTACTCTCCAGACTGCTCCCATTGTCGAGCTTGTTCCACGAGTCCCTCCACACCCCTGTGGATATGAGAGTGCCCATGACCAGGAATGGGGACGGGTAGTGTGGCCTACCCTGTGCATATCTTATGACACCCCCCAGCCCTGCCCCCATGCTTAGACCTCTGGCTTCATACCTGCCCCCCTTCTTGGTAGCTTCCCGCTCATACTCTTCCTGCAGAGCCTCCAGTTGGCCGGGTACATACTCCTTACAGATCCGCAGAGCGTCGCTCCATAGTCCAGCCTCCTGCTCAGATTTCCAGGTCATCAGGAGAGCAGGGGCAGGCATGACAGCTTCCCACTGCCACCCAGGTGCTCTGGCCCACTGATTCCTGGGTCCTTGGACTTTTCTCCTTCCTGTTTCCTGTCCTTCTCCCTCCTCAGTGCTAATCTTCTTGATCTTTCTCAGTATCAGGGGTCAGTGGGGCTTTCTGTGGGCTCTCATACCCACTCAACCTCCCTTCATATCTCTGAATCCAGTGCCTCACCTTATAATAATTGAGGGCCAGGCCTGGTTTCTGGGCCCGAAGCAGCAGCCCTTCTGCTTTCTGAAAGTCCTTCTCCTCCAAGGCTTCCCGGGCCTGTCCCACAAGCACCTCAGCAACACTGTCAGGGTTGTGGGCCTCGGCCACACGCTGAGCTGCCTCCCAATCCTGGTTATGGACAAACCTGCCCCCAGACAGGGAAATAGGAGAAGCTGAGTACAGGGCTGAGGCTTCAACAGTGGGAGACAAACAGCCATGTCACTGAGGGGTGTAAGAGTTATTGGCATGAGGTTTGAAAGAAGGGAAAAATGATCATGAAAGATCCTGGGGCTGTGACTGGGAGAACAGGATTAAGGAATTTATGGGGTAACTCACATGAGGACTGCTTCCTTGGGTTTACCGGCTCTAATGAATTCAGCTTCAGCCTCTTCAAATTTACCCTATAAAGGCAGCCAAGCATGGTGAGAATTAGACCAGCACCACAGGCAGCCATGTGATAGGAGGTTGAACATCTGGCAGCAGTGCTAGTGGATGGAACAGGAGGGCTCTGTGGTCAGGGTCCAAATCATGTCCATACCTCGTCCTCCAGGTACATGGCATATCTGAGATGAATCTCAGGGGTTTTGTGCTTGAGGGCCAGCCGAGAGAGTTCAAAAGCAAATTCGAAGGAACTGAAACAGAAGGTGGAGGTAAGGTTTGTCTACTTAATACTTCCTTTTATAAGAGAAAAAGAGGCTGGGCGCGGTGGCTCACGCCTGTAATCCTAGCTCTCTGGGAGGCAGAGGTGGGCGGATTGTTTGAGCTCAGGAGTTCGAGACCAGCCTGAGCAAGAGCGAGACCCCATCTCTACTATAAATAGAAAAGAAATTAATTGGCCAACTAATATATATAGAAAAAATTAGCCGGGCATGGTGGCACATGCCTGTAGTCCCAGCTACTTGGGAGGCTGAGGCAGCAGGATTGCTTGAGCCCAGGAGTTTGAGGTTCCTGTGAGCTAGGCTGACGCCACGGCACTCACTCTAGCCTGGGCAATAAAGTGAGACTCTGTCTCAAAAAAAAAAAATAAATAAAATAAAATAAAAAATATAAGAGAAAAAGAGAAAGAGAAGGCATGAGGAAACAGGGAAAGGGCAAGGATTGAGGGGTGAAAAGGGAAAGATTTAAAGATAACAGATAGGAAGTGGCTGAAAAGCCCAGAGAGATAAAGAGGAAGACTGGCAGGCGTCCTGTGATGATCGTGTCCCTGCCACCGAACATCAAGAGCTACCTGGCAAAGCCTATGTTGTCCCTGAGCAGCTGGTCACAAGGAAGGAGGATGGGCATGGCAAAGGAAAAAGGAAGAGGGAGTCTCACAGCCCTGAGCTGACAAGACAAAGAAGGCTCCTAGTGCTCCCACCACATCCTCCTAAGCCCCAGGCACATGAACAGAAAAAGTCTCTCCAGAAAATGAGCAAGACTACCCACAGCAATCTGACTCTACTACTGGTGTTTGTAACACTTACTTTAAAAAGCTCATTTTGCATTTAACAGCATCACACTTCTATTACCCAGAAGTTACTGGCTTAGTGCAGTCCTAACTTTAGAAATTGTTCACTCTCCACCCTTCTCCTTAGAGTAGCCAAAGACTAAACACTGTTCTGAGCCACTAGGGAATAGGAGCAGAGTTGGTAATTTATTCTTGCCATTCTATCATGTCCTTCAAAGGATCTTTCTTTAGCTCATTTCTTTATTCCTGCCTCAGCCTTTGAAAATATTTTTTTCCTTATACATCAATTTTATTTCTCTATATAGGGTCTCTGGCTGGGATGGGGCCAGTGGAGAGAAGGTTTAGGACCTTACCAGTTGTCAGCAGCGTGGTCAATAGCAGCTTCCAGGAGTCCCAGCTTGTTAAGTAGTCTAACTGCAGCCTCTCCTCCCAGGCTCTTGGCCCACAGACAGGCCACATGTTTGTGGGCATTAGCTCCTCCATGAGCCTTGGCCACCTGTGAAGCCAAAGTCACTCAACCCTTCTCCAGTGAAGAGTTGCTCCTTCTAATCTCTGACCTCCTAACATCAGCTTTGATGAGGATCAGGTAAATGTTCTAAATTAACAGGAAAAGGGCTAAATTTCAGTGTCTCTTAATTTAGGTTGAAGTGCTTAGGGTCCAAGGATGGGCTTCAAATAATCCAAAAACCCTTACAATTATAAGTGAAATTTTGTGTATACTGATGTTGATATTATTTCTGGCAAAAGAGACTCTCGTCTTTGTTACCTTTTCAAAGATGCTATGGCCAGTTTAGAATTAGTCACTTGAAAGTGGGAAAGAGAGACAGATGTATCCCCCCAGCATGGCCTGGCATCCTTACCCGGTAGGCGTCTTCCCAAAGCCCACTGGAACAGTACATGTTCACTGTTGCCTTCCATTCCTGGGCCTCCAGGTAGTGATACTCAGCCTCCTGGAGTCGGCCTTCAGCTTCCAGCTCCTGCAGGAAGGTAGGTTAGGATGGAGAGATGGGGAGAAGGAGCCTAGAAGATATGGGCCGGGCCAGGAAGGGGGCCTACCTTGCCCAGATGTAGATGTGTGTCACTGAGTAGATCTGGGTGGTGCTTCCCTACTAGGCGGATCATATCATCATACAACTTGTGCTTTTTGAACATGGTGATGGCAAGGTCAGGCTCTTCCACTGTCACATATAGCCTGGGGATAGGACATATACCTGGGGCCTCCTAGACCCAGATCCCTGCTGTCACTGCCTTCTAGGCAGAGGGCACACATCCTCCTTCCAGCCCTGAAGCCACATCTCCCTCCACACCTCCACTAAAGCCATGGCTCACCTTTCAGCCTCGCGGTACTTGCCCTGCTTCTCCATTTCCTGGGCCTGGGTAATGTATAGCACTGACACATCTTCTGGTCTCATGCACTTCATTGCCAGCTGTGCAAACACACAGGGTGAGGTTAGCCTCAGGAGACAATTTCCAAGGGAGGCAGGGCTTCAAGGGAACCTATTTGCTCAGAAACTCTGAACTCTCCCAACAATCATAGGATTTTAGTGCTGCCATTCTACTATTCTGTTTGGGGAATTCCAATTGCATAGGGAGTAAGGCAGGAGGGTCTATGATGCCTTGTGCTAGGGGCATGTGTTCCCATTACCATCCTCCCACTGTACCTTCTGGGCTCTGGAGTGCAGGGGTGAGGACAAGGTTATAAATGTGACCAGAGGCTTCAGAAGCAGCAGTTCTGATTCCCCAGCTCCCAAGCCCATCTGCTCCTTCAGAATTATAGGTTTGGCTCCTTCAGAATTATAGGTTTGGGAACGAGGGCCTCTCTTCATCCCTTCCTTTCCCTGAGGCTAAGGATCAAAGTTGCCCAGACCGCATTTTGGTACTCTTGTCAGCTTTCAGGGAACTGAGTGATAGGGAGATCAGACACCAAGGAACAAGGCAATACCACCGCTAAGGCAGTGTTCTCTACCTTGTGGGCTTGCTCCCAGCGGCCAGCCTGGGTGTACATGTCTATAGCATCTTTTGTCCGGTCACCCTTTGTATAAAGTTCCTCAGCAATCTGCAGTGGATGAGAGGTAGATGCAAAAGGTCAGAATAGACCTAAAGCACCCTGTAGGAGGGAAGAACAAACCTCAGATGGCAGAGAGCCTGGGATATTACCTTATAATAATAGAGAAGAAAAGATGAGTATGGGTGTCTCGTACTTTCTACTGCTTAAAAAGAAAGATCAGCTACAAACGGTATGAGGACAATACAATGGAATTCAAAAGGGCCTCCCATTTCTGCAATGCAAGGCAATTCTATACTGTAACTATGTTGGAGTTATTCATGAAGAATCCCTCATGCTGGCTCAGGAAGAGAGCTAGAGACTCACTTTATATGCCAGGGGGTTGATGGGGAAGGGTGTTGTATGCCATGCTGGAATGAAATTGGGAAAGTACCGTGTTTCCCCTGAAAATAAGACCTACCCATAAAATAAGCCCTAGCAGGATTTCTAAGCATTTGCACAGTATAAGCCCTACCCCAAAAATAAGACCTACCCATAAAATAAGCCCTAGCAGGATTTCTAAACATTTGCACAATATAAGCCCTACCCGGAAAATAAGACCTAGTGATGGGCGTGGCTACACAGCGCATCTGCACAAACCATGCATTTCGTCTCAGAGTGGTAAAGAAGACAAGCAGCCCTTCTCATCTGCCCTATGAGAGCTCTATTGCTCGACATGAGAGACTGGGGCCAATGGTTCTAAAGGAAATAGAGTCGCAAGAAATTCAGGATGGAATTCGGGGTTTGGAGAGTTACGATGATGTTCCAGAAGGAGACGACTTAACTATATTTGAATAAATGTAGATTGTTGTAGCATACTTAAAAAAAATAACACATCTCCTGAAAATAAGCCCGAGGTGTCTTCTCGAGGAAAAATAAATATAAGACCCTGTCTTATTTTCAGGGAAACATGGTAAATTGCTTTTCCATTCAGGGTGGTGATGCTGTTTGAGCCCCAGAAAGAAGGATGTGGTGAGCCGGCCTCCGTTTTGGGTTCTCCTTGTTATCCTATACTGCATTGCCTCATCCTGCAGAAAGGGATTCTTCCTTACCTCGTACTCCTGCAGGGATGCATAGTGTTGGGCCACACGAGGATAGTATTTGGACGCAGTGTTCCGGTCCTGTAGATCTAATATATAAATTGCCTTCTTCCACTGGCGGGCACCCAGGGCAGCTTCAATCGCCTTAATGGAGCACCTGGCAAAGTTGGGAAAGACATATATATATACATATATATGTATGTATATATGTGTGTATATATATGTGTGTATATATATGTGTGTATATATGTGTGTGTGTATATATATATATATATAGAGATGTATATATATATCTATATATCTCTTTCTATATATAGAAAGATGGATAGATGGATGGAGGCAAAGAGACCCCTTGAGCACACCTCAACCTATATTTTGAGATCTCTTCTTTTAGGCCTTGGTGTCTTCAATTGTCCCACTACCTCTTACTTCACACCTAAATCACCTCCATACTCCCATGCCACCATACCTGGCTTCAATGTAGTGATTAATGGCTGCATCAAGCTGCTTCTGCTGCACCAGGTAGTCCCCCCATGCCTCCTCTAGCCTCACCACCTCCACCGGGAAGGCCAGTCGAGCCAGCTCTATAGCTGCCAGGGAGAGAGAAGGTCTCAGCTCAGACTTCCAGGGATGGGACTCAGGAAAAGTAGGACAGGGAAATGAAGCATGGGTAATAGGTGAGAAGGTGAGGAATGGAGGAGAAATGAAGCCAGATGCACCAAGAGAGGTGTTGGGGGACTGGATGGGCAAGAGTCCACAATAGAAAAGGATGGCTTGTAGGCAGCCAGTACCTTTCATGAATGCGTTGCCTTTACAGTAGCACTCAAGGGCCCGCTGTGGATTGCGAATCTTCTCAAAGAGATCACCTGCCTGTTAACACGTACCGTATTACTACAATGGTACTCCATAACACAAAGAATTAAGTATCTGCTCCAAAAAGAAGTGAATGCCAACAGTCAGGGAGGGTTATGCACTCTGAAACTCCTCTGGGTGGGGAAGGGGTCCTGAGCTCTGGAGGTAAGGACTAAAAAAAGGAAGTCAGTTGTACCCTTTCGTAGAGTTCCCCCTTAATAAGGGCTGCGGTGATGTGTTCTACCAGCTCTGTGTTGGCGAGCAGCTCCTCTCGGGTCAGCACCAGCCGAGCAGCTTTGGCAGGGAGCCCAGCTTTGAGGTAGAGGCTGATGGCTGCCAGCCCATCCCCTTGGCTCTCCTGTAGTTCACCCGCTCGCTCCTCCTGCTGTGTGTCCATCAGCCACTGGTAGTAACCCCGGCGCAGCTTCTCCAGGGCTGGGTGCCCCTGCACACGTACAGAGTAGTACTAGGAGTCACATTCCTCCTTCCTGCCCTTCTGCTCTCCATGCTTCTCCGATCCCTCTGTGACAATGGAAACCCTCCCAGGTCACCAACATCCTGACTCCTCACCATAGCAGGTCCCAGCCCCACGTCTGTTCTGGTTCATATGGCCTCCTTGACAAAAAGAAGTTTCTGAAATTGGTGGAACCAAATTCTGAACGACCGTGGAGAAGAAAAAACGTGTACCTTTGCCTCAGCCACAGCAATACACTCGTCCCAACGGTGTAGCTCCTGGTACATGTCCATGGCCTCCTCAACAGCATTCTAGGGGAACAGACAGAGGAAAGAGAGACAGCAGGAAGATGTGAGGATCAGAAAACAGCAAGCCCTCCTCAGCCTGGCTAAGAGGAGGATACCAGCCCACAAGGACCAAAAGCCTCACCCTTTACTTACTATACCGGCAGAGGTATATTTATTGGGAAACTAAAAGAAACTTAAGCTTCAGGAATCCTTATTTGCACAGGCTTCTTCCAAGGCAATTGTTCTTAAAGAGGGCTCCTCAAGTTGTATAAGTTTCAGGCCCCACAAAACCTGGATCTACCCCTATGCACAAGAGTTACAAAGACAGGTTCTGGACTAGCGGGGGGATAGTAGGCTGTTTATGAAAGAAAGAAATAATTGAAGGCCAAAGGAGGAAGTTTGTCTAAAGTAAGAACTGACACCAGAGGAGGAACTTAAGAAAGAGTGAAATGAGGCCGGGCGCGGTGGCTCACGCCTGTAATCCTAGCACTCTGGGAGGCCGAGGCGGGCGGATTGCTCGAGGTCAGGAGTTTGAAACCAGCCTGAGCGAGACCCCGTCTCTACTATAAATAGAAAGAAATTAATTGGCCAACTAATATATATATATACACAAAAAATTAGCCAGGCATGGTGGCGCATGCCTGTAGTCCCAGCTACTTGGGAGGCTGAGGCAGAAGGATTGCTTGAGCCCAGGAGTTTGAGGTTGCTGTGAGCTAGGCTGACGCCACGGCACTCACTCTAGCTTGGGCAACAAAGTGAGACTCTGTCTCAAAAAAAAAAAAAAAAAGAGTGAAATGAACTATCTAAACTATCTGAAAGTTTTTTCCAAACCTCTGGAAGCCTAGTCGACCAGCACACTTTCCTCCCTTGACTTTGTCTCCCCATTTTTCCCCTCAGGTTCCCTCTTCCATCCTATTACCTGTTCCAAAAAGATCATTTCAGCCAGTTTGTAGTTTTTCTCCAGCATGGCTAGACGTGCTCGGACCTGATAAAAGTCTGTTCCTTCTCCACCCTGTGGGGAAAAAGGAGGTTCTGGTCATTGTGTCGGTGCTGCAGGAGCCATTCTGTCTGCGCGGGCTGAGATAGGATAACCAGAAGGATGTAGAAGCTAAAAGACTTAAGCAAAAAAACTTCATGGAGTTTAGAGGTTTGAGGTTTAGCAAGCAATTCTAAAATGGTATGACTTGAGGGTAGAGTTGGGGTGGGCAGGGTACAGGAAACCAGAGATGACTGGAAAGCTAGGAATCATGAATACTAAAAGAAATCTCAGCTTGGGAGACTTAATGAATCAGGAGCATAATACTTGCATATTCCCGGGACACTTGATCTGCAATCTCATTTGTCTCATGCAGGAATCGAGCTTTTGCTACATGGCCCAATGCAGAAAAGCACCTATAGTATGTAAGCAATAATATTAATAGTAATATTATTAGAGGATCATCACTAATTCATTGGTTCAGCAAATATATATTGAGCATGTATTATGTGCCAGGCACTGTTCTTGTCACTAGAGACACATAGCAGAATAAGGAAGAGGAGGGCTTTGCTCTTAAGAAACTTCCATTCTAGAGGGAAAAAAAAATTAGTAAACTAATAAAGATAACTTGAGATACTAAAAATAACATAGTGTGATATTACAGATAGTGACTGAGGGGACTATTTAAGATGGTAGTCGGAAAAGGCCTCTCTGAGGAGCTGACATTTGAACTGAGATCTGGTACATGGGCTAGGGGCAGAGGGTAAGAAGTGGGGGGGAGGGAGAGAGAGAGTCAGTCTTGAGCTGAGATCTGAATACGAGAAGGAGTAGTCATAGCAAGACAGGGGAAAGTCATTCCCCTGGCAAAGGGAATAGCTAATGTGCAGGCCCTACAGCAGGAATGAACTTGCTGTGCTCAAAAAGCCAAAGGATGCCAGTGTAGCAGGAAACTAATGGGCAAGTAGGGACTGGTATGCGAAGGAAGCAGAGGCCAAATAACTGCAGGGCCTCACGCTATGGCAAGGAGTTTGGGTTTTATACTAAATATAATATTAAGCTGTTGAAAGGTGCTGATCATGAAAATGACACCATCTAATTTATGTTTTAAATAAATTACCTTAGCAACTGTGGGATGAATGGATGGTGGGATACAAGAACAGTATCAGGGAGACTAATTAAGAAGCTCTGCAATACTGGATGGAGGTGGGAGATGGTGGCAGTCTGCACCAGGGTGGAGACAGTACAGTTAAACCAAGTATCAGATTCAGGATAAGTTCTGAAGACAATCCTTAGGAACTGCTAATAGTCTATGTGTGGGATACATGGGAAAAAGCATGATTCCTGCTGCTAGCCAAAACAGCAGCAGGTGACACAATATGGTACACTCTGTGTACAGATTCTCTCATTCGTTCTTTTTTTTTTTTTCTCTCATTCGTTCTTCACTGCAACTACCATTACCATTCTTCTTTACCATCCCATGAGATAAAGACTATTATTATCCCCATTGTACATAGAGAAAACTGAGAAACCAAGACTTGGAAAGGTTAAATAACCTCTCTAAGGTTACACAGGCTGGTAACTGGAACCAAGATTTGAACTCAAGGAGTCTGGAGTCCTAAGTTTCTCCTATTATTAATAACTACACTCCTATACCAAACCTGGAATTTATGAATCAGTACAGGGATTGAAAGGTATGAATGTTAAAAAATTTGAAATGGTACCTAGTTATAACAGGGGGAAGCAAAAATAATAAAAGACATACTCTTATATCTAGGATGGGAAGGTGTCTGGAGTAACAACTGTGGAAAGGCTCTATGCTATTTTTGGCAGTGAGAAGGGATGCAGTCAGTGCCTTAACCCTGGGTAGGAGCAGCCCACAGGGAAGATACTCATGTGGTTGTCCCTGGCACCTCAGCGCTACACATCTACATCACCTCTCAGCAATGTGTAGCTGCCTTGCTTCCAGCGCCAGTTTACTCAAGGTTTTCCACATTGCCTCCGTTTCTGGGGTCATTTCCAGAGTCTCCAAGAAGGCTGTTGCCCTGGAGAGGGAAGGAAGCAAAGCATAAGGAACAAGGGCAGGGACAGGAAGACATAGAGGAACACTGGTAATGAGGTTGGGGAAAGGGGGGCAGGCAATTATCAGCCCTTTTTTCCTGATCTCCTTCCTGGATCACTAGGTCCTTATCAGATATGGCTCCGGTCCTCCTCTCCCACCACTTCACTGGTTATCAGCCAGTTTCTTACCGGGAGTAGTTGCCATCATCAATGGCTGTTCCAAACTCGATAAGGCCTTCATCCAGTGTGTAGGCAACCGTAGTCACACCTTCTGTCACCATCACCTCTGTCTTTCCTCCACCCCGCTCCAGACCTGCAACATCACCCTGTAAAAGTTCATTCCCCAACCCCACCCGAATTCCAGGTTAGTGTTTCCACTGAATCAATTGCAGAACAGATCCACCCTCATCCAACCCTAGTGCTCAACACTGAGGGAATCACAGTGGCCCTTGCTTTCCTAACATTTTAGCTTCTGTCAAGCAGATAAAAACACTTTATTTATAGAAATACGCTTGGGTCAAAGTGTACTCAGCTATGACAGCACCAATGCCTGGAGGTCGACTGAGAAAGTGTGGCATCCACTCTTGCTTCCAGCAGTACTATAGATTAGGCATTCTTAAGGGTCCTCCAATTACAATACGACCCGAACCTGGTTTTGTTAATTTTTCTGTACTGTTTTTCTATTTTCTATTTCATTTATTTCTGCTCTAATCTTCATTATTTATTTCCTTCTGCTTGCTTTGAGTTTAGTTTATTCTTCCCTTTGTGGTTTCCTAAGATAGTTAGGTTATTGATTTGAGATCTTCCCACCTTTTTTTTTTTAGAGACAGGGTCTTGCCCTGTTGCCCGAGCTGAAGTGCAGTGATGCAATCATAGCTCACTGCAACCTCAAATGCCTAGGCTCAGGCAATCCTTATGCCTCAGGCTCCTGAGTAGCTGGAACTATAGGTATGCACCATCACATCCAACTAATTTTTTAAAAAAATATTTTGTAGAGATGGGGGTCTCATTATGTTGCCAGGCTGGTCTCAAACTCCTGGCCTTAAGAGATCGTCTTGCCTCGGGTAACATAGATTTTAATGCATTGCTGGGCTTACTTGAAGAAATCACTGAGAATGTTCCCTATCCTCATCCTACCCTTCCACCTCAAAAAAACACAAGACAGACAGAAAGAAAAAAAGGTCAGTAAGCTAAAACCTGAGCAGGAAAAAAAGGAAAGTGAGCAAATGGGAAAGGCACAGTTGCTTTGAAGGCAAACACAGTGTCAGGAGAATAAACCTTGGGCTCTCCAGCAGGATAGAGAGGCCAAATCTGAGAATCTGTCATTAAACATGGGATCCACTCTTCATTAAAGGGAACAAAAGCAATCATTACAGATTATTAATATGCCTGATTTCTTCAGAAGCAAACATGAATCATCTCTGGAGGAAAACATGTTCATTACAGGCCCTCAAGATTTCAAAAGATTACATTCAAAGTAACATGAGCTCACAAAAATAAAAATGCCAAAATTTAAGGAAATAAACTGCTATGAAAGAATAAACAACAACTATAACAGTTTTAGACCTTCAAGAATTTCAGATATTAAAAATAACAGTTACAGAATATAAAATAATTATTTATGCAAAACTTAAAGACCTAAGAGATGACATGAAAAATTCAGGCAGGAACAAGAAATTATCAAAATGGTTGAGCCCAGGAGTTTGAGGTTGCTGTGAGCTAGGCTGATGCCACAGCACTCTAGTTGGGGTAACAAGAGTGAGATTTTTTCTCAAAAAAAAGAAAAGAAAAGAAAAAAAAAAAGGATAAAACAAATTTTAGACCTTAGTCTAAAATGAGGCAAAAAAGGAGAAAAAAAGAGGTATGGAAAAAGGACAACAAGAAAACATCAAGTGTTCTTTCTATCTGCACCCACACCAGTCATCCTACCCTAGCACAGGGTCTGCCTCTCTTCTTCTTTCATAAGCTTCTTCAAGATTCTGGAAGATCACTGGATGTGTGTGATGTTGTAGCAGGATAAGAGAGCGGGTTTGATTTGCAATTTGAGAAAAAAGGAACTCTGTATGGCTTATAACAGAGAATTGACACTCAATGAAATGATATTAGAGCTGCCCTTCCTATCAGAGATCTTCCAGCCTCGAGGGAACTCCACATTATGACTTGGTGAATTCCCAGGGCCATTGTAATGGACCCATACTCCAATGGTCTAATATAATGTCAGGAATATGAATAAGGATGGTTCCAGAGGTTGGTCCACAAGTCTAAGCTTCACTTGCCAACTTTCTCATAGAGATTATGAATGGTGGGCAGAGAAAACCAGGTAACTTTCAGAGTCTCCTCATGAGTCTAATCAATCAGCTTGACACCATGTCTGAAGGCCCCTGCTATGAACATACCCTAATAGAGGAGATGGTGACCCTCTCAGGTGCCTCAATGTTGTACCACACACAGAGGTTGCTTCGGTTCTGAGCTACTAGCACATCACTTCCTGGAACCCACTGCACATAGGAGCAGAAGTTGAGGATCATTGTCTTAGAGCAGCTTTCAATATCATACAGATGCAACTGAAGAAGGAAGAGGCAGATAACACAATTAATAGGGGATGTAGGGTTGTCTCCTGATTTGACCATTTCCTAATGGTGAAATGTGGTGAGCTAAACCACCAGTCAGGTACATGGTGAATTTCAAAGCTCACTGACCTGTAACCTTTGAAGTTCATGCTCAGTTGGTATGTCCTGACTCTGGTCAAATAAATAACACATTCTCAGAAGAGCAAAGATCTATATCCGAGGTATTTAAGTTAGGTGAAGGTCAGACTTTCATACTTGGAATAACTCTGGGCCAGTTACCAGCTTGGATTACAAAAGTAAGGCCACTAGACAAATTAAATGATCTAGAAACTTGTGATGTGGCTTTCACCAAAATGAAAAAATTACCAGGTTGTCTCTTTGACCTTGAGGTTGAACTCTTGGGTGCTACCATATCGGGATGAGAATCAATGAGGGACTAGTAGGACACTGTCTTCTAGTCAGCTTGAATACTGTCAGATCAGTGTGGTTGAAGAGAACTGGAGCAGCAGGACTGAGTAAAGATTAGCTAGGCAGGCAGGGCTGAGAACATTTCACTAGGGCATGGAATTGTGAATAGTAAGAGAGAAACCAATGCCCAAACTCCTCTCTTGACTTTGTTGTCATCATAATACAATCTCCTCAAGGGTCATATATGATGGGTTGTGATACTGTCTACAGAAAATGTTGATTCTCTTGTGCCTTCTGCTATGCTAATGGCATGGCAAAGAAATTATGTCTCATGCTGCCTTTCCCACCCCCAATCCCTGGTAGCAGCTTGTCTCATACCATCCATGGGCCAGCCAATGCCTAAGGCCCTGGTAACCCTTCTCACCCGAAGTTTCCGGTCCCTGAAGAGGAGCTTGTGTCCGGTCTCATTAAGTTCCAGCCAATCCACACGGCTCTCATGGCTGATGGTGCCAATGTTGTAGCCACCAATCAGATCCACTATACAACAAAGAAGACAGGGTTAAGAAGAGAGATTCCACATACTCATTTATATAGTCTGTAAAATCTGGTCTTACAATCATATGTTGGGCTTTAAGAATATTGCCTTAATCTAGGGTATGTCACTGGGGAATGTGACACACAAAATTATGGCTAATACACATAATTTTTCTAGGATGCCTAAGAAACTTGGTCTCTTTTAGAAATGTAGAGGTTTTGTTTAACTCTGTAGTTAACTCAAAAGGTCCAGACCCATCGAGATTCCTCTCTGGGACTCAAATGCAGCTGCCTCAGAGCAGATCAGAACTACTTACAAAATCCTCTAGAAGGCAGCACTGAGCACATTAAGGATGAGCCTGGTACTGCACACCAGTGAGGTAAATTGATGAATGAAATGCCCTTGATCATATTTGCTCTAAGGAGTTACCTGCACATTTGAGTGCTTATGGTATAAGAGCACTGAAGGGTGAATAGTGGGAAAGGCACATGGACAAAACAGAGGAAACCTCTGAGTAAAGTCAGGCTGGTCAGTGCAGAGGATGAATACTTTAGTTTGGTCTCAATCTTACAGAGAATATAAGAAACTATCACTTTTAGAGGAGACAGACCCCTCAGGGTTGGCTGAGATGCTTTCAGGGAGTTTTTTCATCAAAGCCCATTTATAACTCTTACTGATAGTACAATATTAATGAGCAATGTACCTGCCTTTGTTATATATGCTTAAACTAAAGATCAAATGCCAGCTAATGTACACAATTGGAAAGACCAATTTTAAAATGAATTTTCCTTTAACTAAAAAGTAAAATGGCCAGGCACGTTGGCTCACACCTGTAATCCTAGCACTCTGGGAGGCCCAGGCAGAAGGATCGCTCAAGGTCAAGAGTTCGAAACTAGCCTGAGCAAGAGTGAGACCCCATCTCTACTAAAAATAGAAAGAAATTAATTGGCCAACTAAAAATATATAGAAAAAATTAGCTTCATGACTGTAGTCCCAGCTACTCGGGAGGCTGAGGCAGGAGGATCACTTGAGCCCAGGAGTTTGAGGTTGCTGTGAGCTAGGCTGATGCCACGGCACTCTAGCCTGGGCAACAGAGTGAGACTCTGTCTCAAAAAAAAAAAAACCGAAAAATAAATAAATAAATAAAAAGTAAAATGATAAAGCCATGTTTCATGCCCCAATTATAAGTAGAATCATAGAATTCTAGGCTGGGCGCGGTGGCTCACGCCTGTAATCCTAGCTCTCTGGGAGGCCGAGGTGGGCGGATCGTTTGAGCTCAGGAGTTTGAGACCAGCCTGAGCAAGAGCGAGACCCCATCTCTACTATAAATAGAAAGAAATTAATTGGCCAACTAATATATATAGAAAAAAAAAAATTAGCCGGGCATGGTGGCACATGCCTGTAGTCCCAGCTACTTGGGAGGCTGAGGCAGCAGGATTGCTTGAGCCCAGGAGTTTGAGGTTGCTGTGAGCTAGGCTGACGCCACGGCACTCACTCTAGCCTGGGCAATAAAGTGAGACTCAGTCTCAAAAAAAAAAAAAAAAAAAAAAAAAGAATCATAGAATTCTAGAGCTAAGGACTCTACTCCTGTGAACCCTGAAAATATACAAAATTATGTTTATGCAGTATATATTTTTCTGAGAGTGGGTCTATGATTTTCATTAGACACTCAAAGGGGTTGGTGATCCAAAAAGATTAAAAGAAGAACTGTCATTTTACATACAATGAACATAAGATATATAGAGTGAATTGACTTGTCTAAAGTCTCATAGCTCCTTATTGCCACTGGAATCTTAGGCCTTTTGGTCTACATTATTATAGATACCTAAATTTCTGAGCTCAGCAACCTGATATGAAATGTAATATTCATGAAATGCAAAACTATCTTATGAATAGACACTTATGTATATGGAAACTTGATTTATGACAGAGGTGGCATTACAAATTATGAAGAATGGGTGAAGAACGGACTTTCAATAAATGGTTAAGTATATGGAAAAAAATAAAATTAGATTCCTACCCACATTATACCATAAAAATAAATTCCACTGCTGGTGGGACTGCAAACTAGTTCAACCTCTGTGGAAAGCAATTTGGAGATACCTTAAAGCGATACAAGTAAATCTACCATTTGACCCAACAATCCCATTACTGGGCATCTACCCAAAAGATCCAATTACACTCTACAAGAAAGACACCTGCACTCGTATGTTTATAGCAGCACAATTCATAATCGCAAGGCTGTGGAAGCAGCCCAAGTGCCCATCAATCCAAGAATGGATTAATAAAATGTGGTATATGTATACCATGGAGTACTATTCAGCTCTAAGAAACAATGGTGATATAGCACATCTAATATTTTCCTGGTTAGAGCTGGAACCCATACTACTAAGTGAAGTATCC
>VSMD01100748.1:0-25824 GCA_008750895.1 Mirza zaza | reverse complement strand
TCGCTTGAGCCCAGGAGTTTGAGGTTGCTGTGAGCTAGGCTGATGCCACGGCACTCACTCTAGCCTGGGCAATAAAGTGAGACTCTGTCTCAAAAAAAAAAATTTTTTCCTGGCTAGCCGCAGTGGCTGATGCCTGTAATCCTAGCACTCTGGGAGGCCGAGGCGGGCGGATTGCTCGAGGTCAGGAGTTCGAGACCAGCCTGAGCAAGAGCGAGACCCCATCTCTAGTATAAATAGAAAGAAATTAATTGGCCAACTAATATATATAGAAAAAATTAGCTGGGCATGGTGGTGGATGCCTGTAGTCCCAGCTACTCGGGAGGCTGAGGCAGCAGGATTGCTTGAGCCCAGGAGATTGAGGTTGCTGTGAGCTAGGCTGAGGCCACGGCACTCACTCTAGCCTGGGCAACAAAGTGAGACTCTGTCTCAAAAAAAAAAAAAAAAAAAAAAAATTTTTCCTGTCTTTCTTCGCTGTACACCCAGTCCTCCTGGGCCTGTTCTACTTGTGTCCTGCACATGCTGTGCTGGGATGTTGGCTTGTATTTTAGTGTCTCAACAAGACGTGCAGTTGGTGAGAAATACCCTGCGCCGGGTGAGTCTGAGGCTTCACCCAGCCCCTTCGCTGGCCCTGTGACATGGAAAGGGTCTTCCCCCTGAAGGCGTGGGGGACCTGGGGGGGTCAGAAGCTGGCAGAAGGAGCAGAGGGATGGCCCGGGGAGCCTGGAGGTGGGTTGCAGGTGCCCAGAGCCCCGATCCTGAGCCGGTGTCTGGGGAGAGAAGGCCCCTTAGGACAGGACGGGTGGACAGGCTGTCAGGGCTCCCGCCACCACCGACCCTGCTGTCACCATGGATCTGGGCTGTCCAGGGCATTCCCAGGGAACAGGTCTCCTGGGACCTGTGGGAGACCCCATTGCCACAAAGACAGGGACCCGGAGAACACCCTTGTATAGATTAGCTGCTGCGTGGCCAGAGCTTTCCTTTGTCAGTTCGCTGAGTTCACCCCTTTTACTTTCTTCCTCTAGTTCCCTGAAACGGAGACAGGTTTCCCCTGGCCTAGGCTTCCACCTGCTCTGCTCCCCACTCCCTGCGGCATAACCCCTGCAGTGGCCTTTTGGCACCAGCCGGGGGTGCGTGGCACAGCCCAGCTCTCCAGCTTCTGAGAACCGTCTTCACTCCTTGGCTTGTGGCCACTGCCTGCATCTTCGAAACTCATCACTCCAGCCTCTACTTCTTTTTTTTTTTTTGAGACAGAGTCTCACTTTGTTGCCCAGGCTAGAATGAGTGCCATGGCGTCAGCCTAGCTCACAGCAACCTCAATCTCCTGGGCTCAAGCGATCCTACTGCCTCAGCCTCCCGAGTAGCTGGGACTACAGGCATGCGCCACCATGCCCGGCTGATTTTTTCTATATATATTAGTTGGCCAATTAATTTCTTTCTATATATAGTAGAGATGGGGTCTCGCTCTTGCTCAGGCTGGTTTCAAACTCCTGACCTCGAGCAATCCGCCCGCCTCGGCCTCCCAGAGTGCTAGGATTACAGGCGTGAGCCACCGCGCCCTGCCCAGCCTCTACTTCTGTCCTCCCTCTTCCTCTCTCTGACTCTAAGCCTCCAGCCTCCTCTTACACGGCCCTTGTGACAACATGGGGCCCACCCACATCATTCGGGATAATCTCCCCACCTCAAGAAACTTCATCACATCTGCAAAGTGCCTTTTCCCACATAAAGTAACGTTCATAGGTTCCGGGAATTACGAGGGTGGATGGATGTCTTTCAGGGGGCTGTTATACAGCCTCCCTCCAGTATAAAATGTTATAATGAACACAGGTATCTACCACTAAGATTAAAGACATGCTAACATTTTGCTTTATTTTCTTCAGTATTTATTTATTTATTTAGGGGCAGAGTCTCGCTCCATTGTCTGGGCTAGAGTGCTGTGGCATCCGTCGGCCTCGCTCAGAGCAACCTCAAACGCCTGGGTTCAGGGATCCTGCTGTCTCAGCTAGGACTACAGGCGAAAGCCACCTCACCTGCCTAATGTTTTGGCTTTATAGTAGAGATAGGGTCTTGCTATTGCTCAGACTGGTCTCCAATTACTGGGCTCAGCCTCCCAGAGCAGTAGGATTACAGGGGCGAACCATCTTGCCTGGCCAATAAATATCTTTGTGCTTGTTTTCTTGAACACTTGCTCCAAAGACCTCAGTTGGGGACATCCGGGAGCACACATGCACACTTTCAGCATTACTAGGTAACTCGGAGTGGTCCCAAAGTACCTCCTGATGACAATGTTTAATAGTACTAATTTCCCCAAATCTTTTTTTTTTTTTTTTTTTAGATGGAGTCTCACTCTGTCACCTGGGCTGGAGAGTGCCATGGCATCAGCCTAGCTCACAGCAACTGCAGACTCCTGGGCTCAAGTGATCCTCCCACCTCAGCCTCCCAGAGTGCTAGGATTACAGGCGTGAGCCACTGCACCTGGCCATTTCCCCACATCTTTACTAGCATCTGGTATTTTCAGATTTACTACTTTTTAAAAATGCAAATTTTAAAACATATTTTCAGTCAATCTGTTCTGCTCCCAATCTTTTCTCGAACATTTATGCAGCTGGGAGCTTTCCTCCATCTTGACCCTGAAGGACAAGTCCACCCAGGGACTTCTGTGCTCCTCCATGGACCCCTTCCTGACTTCCCTCTCCGCGGCCCACGCTCAGTTTCATTGTTGCCAGCTCTAGGGGAGCTTTATCTGGCTCTGCAGCTCTCTGCTATTCCCACAGAATGCCCTGGAATGTGCAGTGATTTTCCCAGGGGAGGTATAAAGTCTGCGTGACTATCCTGTAGCGTAAATGAATTAGGCAACTCTGAGCCTGATGAAGTGAGTAAATCCACTCTAGAATTATGCAGTCCTGGATTTTTCTTGCCTTCAAGGGTGTTCCGGAGTACACTGCCGATGGACTGAAAACTGCATCCTGGAACGTGCGGGATGGAGGAGTAAATCCAAAATTGGGGACCCTTTTTCCCAGGTCAAGCTTCGTTTCTTTACCACCCTGTGGCTTTCAGACACTCAGTCCCCTTCCGTTTTAGGTTTTTATTTTTAAACATTATTTATTTATTTATTTAGTAGAGATGGGGGTCTCCATATGTTGCCCAGGTTGGTCTGGAACTCGTGGCCTCAAGCAATCCTCCCACTTAGGCCTCCCAAAGTGCTGGAATTACAGGCATGAGCCACAGCACCAGGCTGTTTTAGGTGGTTTTTAACTCCTTTTAACCCTTTGCACTTGGATGTCAAGTGTGACTCAACAGGGTTAGCATCGGTAGCAGCTCACACCATGAACAATTATAGAGATTAAAATTACTCTTTGGGCCGGGCGCGGTGGCTCATGCCTATAATCCTAGCACTCTGGGAGGCCAAGGCGGGCGGATTGCTCAAGGTCAGGAGTTCAAAACCAGCTTGAGCAAGAGTGAGACCCCGTCTCTACTATAAATAGAAAGAAATTAATTGGCCAACTAATATATATAGAAAAAATTAGCCGGGCATGTTGGCACACGCCTGTAGTCCCCGCTACTCGGGAGGCTGAGGCAGGAGGATCGCCTGAGCCCAGGAGTTTGAGGTTGCTGTGAGCTAGGCTGACGCCATGGCACTCACTCTAGCCCGGGCAACAAAGCAAGACTGTGTCAGAAAAAAAAAAAAAGAAAAGAAATTAAAACATTGTTGAGATTTACTCAAACCACAGTTGTTTTTTATTTTTTTTTGAGACAGAGTCTCACTCTGTTGCTCAGGCTAGAGTGCTGTTGCATCAGCCTAGCTTACAGCAACCTCAATCTCTTGCTCAGGAGATCCTCAGCCTCCCGAGTAGCTGGGACCACAGGCACACGCCACCATGCCCAGCTAATTTTTTCTATACATTTTTCAGTTGGCCAATTAATTTCTTTCTATTTTTAGTAGAGACGGGGTCCTGCTCTAGCTCAGGCTGGTCTCAAACTCCTGACCTTGAGTGATCCACCCGCCTCAGCCTCCCAGAGTGCTAGGATTACAGGCGTGAGCCACCACGCCCGGCCCAAACCACAGTTTTTATTCTTCAAAAACAGCATCCCTCTATTATCTTCTTAAGTCACATGCACCGCAGTTGACCTGTGGACCCTGCATAGTCTCCTGCCACACGTTTCCCAACGACTGTGGGACAGACTCTCCCAACCCGGAGTCATCGGCAAGGAGCAGGGGGCCTCGGTGCCTCCATGCCACTGTGGTGGTCGCTGTACTGGGCCTCCTCTTCCTGAGAAGCTGGCTAAGTCCAGTGTAAGAAGCAAGGTGTAGGTGCCCCATGATCTCACTTGCGTGCGTTTCTGGCGTTGTATCTGACGATGTACGTCATTTTGCCGTGGTGAGCAGGAGCTGGCTCTCATCCCTAGCCAAATTTGCACACTTCTTTTTCTTTGAGACAGGGTCTCACTCTTGCCCATGCTACAGTGCAGTGGCGTCATCATTGCTCACTGCAACCTCAAACTCCTGGGATCAAGCAATCCTCCTGCCTGAGCCTCCCAAGTAACTGGGACTATAGCACGCGTCACCACGCCTGGCCAATTTTTGAATTCTTTTGTAGAGACGGTGTTACTGAAAACTCGGCACTTATCCACGAGGCCGAAGAAGAACGAGGACAAGCGCTTTGAGGAGGAAGGAAAGAGAGTTTACTTTCTTGGCAAAGGAGGAAAATGATAGACCTTCTCATCTCAAAATCCAAATTTTTCCTGAACATTCATAGAAATACAGAGCTTTTAAAGGATGGGTTCTCAGCTTCAGGAAATTACTGTTCAACTACAGTAGATAATTCTGACCATCCCATCTCCTGAAGACAATCTCGTGACTTCCACCCAAGATCTCCCTTTACCAGGTCTGGCTGGGCCATCTCCTGTTTTGCACAAATAAACAAAAGACTTTCCCTGCCCCTCCCAACCACTGGCCCGAGGCAGGGATGCAGGCTTTAGACACAGAAAATATTTTTTCTATTCTTCTTTTTTCTTTTTCTTTTTGGCCTCACTAAACCATCCAAGACAGAAAATATTGTTGACATTTTTTTCCCAGGCCATTCCCTCTGTTACAAATTCCCCACTCTCAATATTTCCCTTCCATATCTATGGGAGGAGGGGTGATACTCTGTTGCAACAGGGTCTTGCTCTATTGCTCAGGCTGGTCTCAAACACCTGGCCTCAAGCAATCCTCCCGCCTTGGCCTCCCAAAGTGCTGGGATTGCAGGTGCGAGCCACCGAGCCTGGCCCAAATTTCCTCCTAACTCCACATTGACCAATGTCACGTTGGTAGCTTGGAATCAGCCTTAAGTATTTACACCATAAAAATTGGCAAAAACTACAAACATCAAAAGGAGTTACCTGTGCAGAGTGGAGCTGGAGAGCAAGGGTATCAGAGTGAATTTTTTTTTCTTTCTGAAATTTTTATGTGCATAACAACCCATTTTTCAAAGAACTTTCTTTGTTTTTTAAGAACAAAGGAAAGACTTCCTGCAGTGTTTATTAATCCCACACCCTCAGCTGGAAACTGCCTGGGGCCAAGCTGTCTGGTTGAGGAAGAGATCAGAGCCTAGAGAGATGTCCTGGCAAGGGTCCCAGTGGGCCAGTGTCCTGGACTGGAGCTGGCGGCTGGGCACAGGGAGGGCCCGAGGACATGCACAGCGCAGCAGCCAGTCCTTTGAGAACCTCGTTCTGGCGTCAAGGCTAAGAGGAGAGCCAAAGTAATGCCAAGTACCTGGCCAAGGGTTCAGGCCAAAATTGGAGTTGCCATATCGCAAGGATGGAACAGAAAAATGAGTGTGAAGACAGGACACCAAAAATGGTGTGGATCTAGGAAGGGAGGGTGGAGGGGAGAGCTGATATAAGGGGCATGTTTCACAGAATATTTTAAATTTTAGATTACGGATCGAAGGGTGGTGTTTTGGCCATTCCTAAGACCATTCCTCCTTCAGTTTAAGTTAAAAGGGGGAATCAGCTCTGTCCAGGAGGAAGGAGTGCAACTAGGGCACTGAGGAAACAAATAGAAACAGGTGCCCCCCGCTGGGGAGGAGGTTCCTACAAACCCCCGGGGAGAGACTGCAACCAGCAGTAAACAAGTTCCAGGGAAATGAAGTAAAACTCCAGTCGGATTCCAGAAACCTTGTCATATTGCGAAAAGGACTCTTAGGGGTCCTGGTCAGGGTCTAGGGGTGAGCTGGGGGTGCCTGTTAGGGGATTTTGGAGCAGCTTAGAAATTCTGAGCAGACATAATGGACGCCCAGGTGCAGGCTGGGCCACAGCCAGGAAACTCATCCAAGATGCAGCAGGTTGCACGACCTGGAGTGCGGCCCCGTGGAAGGCTGACAGGCCCCACAGATGGGGGAACATGGGGTAGCATCGCCCCCACCTTGGAGGCTGGGTGCCAGGAGAAGGAAACTCTCTAGGAAACTAGACGCAAGGTGGCCACACATTTGCCTGGGATGGCGGTGGGGGATGGGGAGGTGGCACAGGTGGGGAGAGGGAGGGTGCTGCTCCCATGACTACAACCTAGTGAAGGTCTGTGCCCTCCAGGGAGTGTCTGTGCCCTCAGACACTCCCAAATGCCATCTGACAGTGTGGGCAGCACCCTCTGGAGGTCTTGCCGAGTGAGGCAGCCACTAGTTAAGCAGGAATTGAATAGCCTAATTTATAAAGACCTGGGCGTGGTGCTGAGCTGCAGGGCTAATAGGCCACGCCTTGCTCTTTTTCCTTTTTAACTTGCTGCTAAAGTCCTTCAATGTTCAGATAAATTAGATGGATAAATCTCTAATCACTGGCACAGGATGATCCTTATCTCCTTCCATATTGCAGGGACTTGACTATGACAAACCCACAAACAACCTTAAAATACTGCTGAACCTATTGATTAATTACAGTCAGCCGCCAAAGCCTCAAATCAATGACAGGTAAACTAAGTCGGTTTCTGCTGACATTTGCTCTTGACATGTTGAATGCTGAGTTCACGCGAACATCACTAAATCATGACATCCTACAGATTCAGCTACTTGAGAACATATTTTAAGCTAATACATTCCCAAAAGCCTGTCAGGAAGCCAGCGACTGCCCACAAGACAGCAGAGGAAGGTCTGCCCGGCACCCATCATTCATTTCACAAACGCCGAGACTTCTGGCTATATTTTATGCTCAGCTCCAAGGATGGGAAGAGAGGACAGATCCTGTGTAGAGGAAAGGATGGGCCTGTGACTGCCGTAGCACCACCAGGCTGTCAGCCCCCAAGCACTGCCCTGTGCTGTATTTGTGACTATGTCTCTTGCACCTAACAGGAGGCCTAGCGCTTAGTAGGTTCCCTATAAAAACTTAGTGAAAGATGAATAATACAACACAATGCCTCTGATAAGATAGCTCTAGGAGTTCAGGGAGGAAGCAGCTAATTCTGATCTGGGATTAAAGAAGGCTTTGCAGAGGAGGTGACAGGTCCTAGCTGGTGCCGTGTTTCCCCGAAAATAAGACAGGGTCTTATATTTATTTTTCCTCAAGAAGACACTCTAGGGCTTATTTTCAGGGGATGTGTTATCTTCCCCTTAAAGCTGCAGCTTACAGCATGCACAGGATGGCTGGGACATGACAGGGGGAGCCAACCTTGTTGGTGGGGCTGCCCACACCTTTCTGGTCACCTCCGGGATAGTAGCTGTCAGGATGAGGCAGATGAGAAGGGCTGCTCTTCTTCTTTACCGCTCGGAGACGAAAAGCATGGGTCGTGCAGATATGCTGCGTAGCCACGCCCATCCTAGGGCTTATTTTCGTGGTAGGGTTATATTGTGCAAATGCTTAGAAATCCTGCTAGGGCTTATTTTATGGGTAGGTCTTATTTTCAGGAAAACACATTACTTGAAATGTAGGAGTCAATGGGCAGAGAAGGGGGAAGGACAGTCCAGGAGAAGGGGAATGAGTGGGAGGGTGTGACGTAGCAGAGCTCAGACCAGAAAGAGGCAGGATGAGGGATCTTGAATTGCAGATGGGTCCAGGTATTATAGACTTGCTGCTCTGTTCATAGTTTCTATAGAGGTACTATCCACATGACAAATCCCTCGTAGAATCAGGAGCCAGGTTCTCTCTTTAGAAACATTAATTTCCTTTTGTCAAATAATAAAGCCATGTTGCATTTCCTTTCTCACCTTGACTGCTGGGAAACTCCTGAAGTACTGGGTCTCTTATATTTTTTTTTATATCCCCTATTAGCCCCAAGCAGGACTTTTCATCCAATAGGTCCTGTATAGTTCTCTGTCGCTGCATAACAATATGACCACAAACATAGCAGGTTAAAACAACACACATTTGTTACCTCACGATTTCTCACAGGCGTCTGGGCACGCCTCAGCTAGGTTCTCTTCAAGGCTGCAATCAAGGTGTTGCCCAGGGTGGAGTCTCATCTCAGGCTCGACTGGGGAAAGATCCTCTTCCATGCTTGTTGGTTGTTGACAGAATGCAGTTCCGTGCAGGTTGCTGGGCTGAGGGCTTCAGTTTCTTGCTTGGTGTTGGCTGGTACTAGAGTATCTTTTTTTTTTTTGAGACAGAGTCTCGCTTTGTTGCCCAGGCTAGAGTGAGTGCCATGGCATCAGCCTAGCTCACAGCAACCTCAAACTCCTGGGCTCAAGCAATCCTGCTGCCTCAGCCTCCTGAGTAGCTGGGACTACAGGCATGCGCCACCATGCCCGGCTAATTTTTTCTATAATATCAGTTGGCCAATTAATTTCTTTCTATTTTTAGTAGAGACGGGGTCTCGCTCTTGCTCAGGTTGGTTTTGAACTCCTGACCTCGAGCAATCCGCCCGCCTCGGCCTCCCAGAGTGCTAGGATTACAGGCACGAGCCGCTGCGCCTGGCCCAAAGTGAGACTCTGTCTCAAAAAAAAAAAAAAAAAAGGGAAGAGGTGTATGCTAGCTAGTAAAACCATCCTTACAACTTCATATAACATATGTACACAAACATCCCATCACCTTTGTGGTATCTTACTAGTTAGAAGCGAGTCACAGGTCTCACCCACATCAAGAGGAGGGGGTCTCACAAGGGCACGAAGACCAGGAAAAGCATCTTGAGGCCACCTTTATTTATTTATTTTTTTTAAGGCTGGTCAAGTGGAGCAGTGGGAGTGGAGAAGGAACAAAGGAATCTAACTGGTTGTGATCAATTAGTTGTAAACACCATTGCAGTCGGACCAACTTAAGGCCACCTTGGTGTCAGTCGGCCACAGGTCCTCATCAGATATGAGCTGCTAGTTAACTGAACTACTCCTTTTGGCAATTAAAGTTATCACTGTTCCATGGATATACCTACTGTCTCCCCAAGAAGACAGTGAAGTGAGTTCTCTTCCTGCTAAGATTGTCTATGCCCTTCCTGCAGCATCTGCTACAGGGCTGGGCACAGACGAGCGAGCCAATAAATATGAGATGAAGAAATGTTATAGGATGCACATTACTGCTGGAAGGGCTCAGAGCTCTCTACCACCAAGGTGATTATCTGAGTGTCATAAATTTCCCAGTTGACAGTTGTAATTAAAAAAAAAAAGAAGCCCATAAAACAATGGTAACAGCCACAAAGAGGGAACTGGGGCAGACATCCCCGTTATGAATGTGTGTTATGCTAGAAAAATGTCTCTTAAACCCCAGCACCTATTGTTTTCCTCCTCCTTGACAGATGAGCAATGCTCATAAACACTGCTTCCCAATTCTGCTTGTGCAAAATTTCACAACTACAGTTTAAGAGCACGGGCTCTGGGGCCAAGCTGCCTGGTTGGCACCAGGCAAAGCCTCTTCCTGTGTGACCCTGGACAGGTTGCTTAACTTCTTGTGCCTGTTTCCACATCTATAAAATGAAGATGATAATGGTGCCTCCCAGGGGGGTTATGTGGGTTAAATGAATTAATAAATGTAAACAGCCTGGCAGGTTAGCAAACACTAAATAAGCTTTTTTTTTTTTTTGAGTCAGAGTCTCACTCTCTTGCCTGGGCTAGAGTGCCGTGGTGTCAGCCTAGCTCACAGCAACCTCAAACTCCTGGGCTTAAGTGATCCTACTGCTTCAGCCTCCTGAGTAGCTGGGACTACAGGCATGAGCCACCATGCCTGGCTAATGTTTTCTATGTATATTAGTTGGCCAATTAATTTCTTTGTATTTATAGTAGAGAAGGGGTCTCACTCTTCCTCAGGTTGGTTTTGAACTCCTGACCTCAATCAATCCGCATGCCTTGGCCTCCCAGAGTGCTAGGATTACTGGCAAAAGCCACCGTGCCCAGCCCTAAATAAGCTTTTGATAGCAGTCATTACTGGAAGTTTCATTCTACTTTTAGAACCCACCAAGATCAAAGCATCTTATGTTTCTGCTCCCCTGAACCCCCTGGCTGTTAAAGGGAGGAGAAAACACTCTGACCCCAAGGGAAGTTCTGGAAGATGTACGTAGCAGCAGGGAGGTGATGGGAGGAATAATGGTTCAGGCCAGGGCTTAAAATCCCAGACCTGAGCAAGAACATGGAGAGTGAAGGGTAATCAGAGGGCTGGACAAAGGACCGGCACACAGGATGTTAGTGGTACAGTCATCTCATCTCTGAGTGACAGAACCTGTGATGTTTGCCTCCTCGTGGGAATCACACCTGTGACCCATCACACCAAGCATCTGCCAACAGGTTCTCTTTCTACCCTGCCGTCCCTGAGGCGAGCCTTGCCAGGGAGGACAGGTAGGAACCGACCGGCTTACCACAGGAGCCACTGGTATTGACTGGATCTTAACCAGTGACTCACACAATGCTACCATTTGGGAACTGGATGGCATCCTGTCCACCCCAATGCTTTTAGGTGGGGCTAAGGAGGCCCCGCTCATGGACGGGTGCAGTCAATGCTCAGTGGTGGGACTGTGTGAGGCACACTGCATCCACGAGGGCCTCAGGTGCTACTCCATGGAGGGCAGCAGGTATCTCAGTTAAATTTCCCTTATGGGAGGGGCTCTGCCTCTGCTTCTGGAACCTCCCACCAACTCCACAGGGCAAAGGGCATCTTGAGTCATCCTGTGAGCAGCTGTGCACCTAGGTGTCCCAGAACAAGGCTTTCTTTTTCTTTTATTATCTTTTTTATTTTTTTGAGACAGAGTCTCATTTTGTTGCCTGGGCTAGAGTGCCGTGGTGTCAGCCTAGCTCACAGCAACCTCCAACTCCTGGGCTCAAACGATCCTTCTGCCTCAGCCTCCCCAGTAGCTGGGACTACAGGCATGCACCACCATGCCCGGCTATTTTTTTCTATATATTTTTAGTTGGCCAATTAATTTCTTTCTATTTTTAGTAGAGACGGGTCTGGCTTTTGCTCAGGCTGGTTTGGAACTCCCGACCTTGAGTGATCCTCCCGCCTCAGCCTCCCAGAGCGGTAGCATTACAGGCGTGAGCCACTGTGCCGGGCCAGGAGCAAGGCTTTCTCATCCTGGCATGGCTGGAGGTGGTGTGGTGGCGTCCAGTCTCAGAGAGCAAATAAGAGGGCTGAGAGGGAAGGGCGCCAAGACACAGGACACCTGAGAAGGCAGGCAAAGCTGACAAAGGCCACCTCGCAAAGGACCCTTCCAAAGCAGCCTGTGGGCTCCCCATTGCTGCTTAGGCCAGGGAACTGGCACTCTACGGGCCGAGGGGGCGCGACCTCTCACCCAGCACAGCAAGAGAGCTCTGGGCCTCTGCGACCTGGGTGTCCCTCCCCCTCCATCCTCCTCCTACCCGCACGTCCAGGTCTTCTGCCACCTACAGGCAGGCATGGCCGCCTCCTGCCGGCTGCGGGAAGGGGGCCTGCAGGGTTTCCAAACCCACCTGGAGGCAGACACCCTTTAATCTGGGACCCCTTCCTCTGCCCAGACCCTCCCCTCACCCTCGCGCCCCAGCCTGTGGGCCCCTGCGAGGCTGGCGTGTCCTGCAGAGCTTAGCAAGCCTCGCTCGGAAGCAAACACGGCGTTTCGGACACTTTTCCCGGCGACATGGCCGGTTACTAGGTGGGAGGCTCCCGGGCGCGCGCAGAGACACAAGCACGGAATTCAACTGAGAGCCGACAGGACCAGGCCGCGGAAGCGCGGTCCCTACAGGGCAAATGGGGACCCAAGTTGGGGACGCGGGGCTCCGGGACTGCCCTCACTCTATGTAATGTTTCCCCCACCCCCTGAACCTGGCCTCGCCCATTTCTCCAGGGTCCATTTTCGGCCCATCCCCTCTTCCTGACAGCTGGGAGCACGGAGCCGTCCCCCGAGTTGTGTCACTTTCTGCCCGCGCCTGTGCCCATTTTCCGGTGGGGGCGGGAGCCGTTTCTGCGAGGGAGCTGCGGCGCGCCGCGCGCGGGTTTCCGTCTGCGGCCGGCCGGGCCTCCTAACGCCGGCTGCTCCGCCGGCCCCTTGGGGGCACACGCGAGGCCCTCCGCAACCCAGGCAGAGGCGACCGCCGTACTCCCGGGCGCACAGGCCCTGGGAGGGACTCCGGGCGCTGACGGCGCCTTCGCGAAGCGCCGATGCGCGCGGGCCGCGGTGGCGGCCGACTTTGCGCACCAGCGTGGGGCTCGGAGGTTGCAGCCCTGGAGGCGCGGATGGGGGAACCGAGCGGCACGTCTAGGGAGGGTTCGGCTTCCAGAAAAGGGACTCGGGGGCCTGCCGGAGACGCCACCTGCGCCAGGGCGAGGGAGGCCGGGGGCGGGGAGGCGGCTCCTCCATGTTCCAGTTGGGCCCCGGAAAAACCCCGGCGCTCAGGGCAGAGGCGGGCCGGCTCACGGGCGGGCCAGGGACAGCGGGAACAAAGGCGGCCCGCGGCCGGATGCAGTCATGGAAAAAACCCATCGGGGCGCCGGGGCGGGCAGGGAAGGGGCGGCGCGCACCCGGCAGCCGTACCACCCCCGTCGGCCGGACTGGGTGGGGCTGCTCTCGGCCCCCGCCCCGCAGCGCGCCTCGCGGAGCAGGAAAATGCCGGGCGGGGAGGGTTGCTGGTCCCCGAGACTGGGACCCAGAAGCCCCAACGTCCCGGATGTCGCGCACCGCGTGCTCCCGGCCGCAACCGGCTGGCGGCTGGGGCTGGTACGCGCGGAGCACACGCAGCTCTGCGCACGGCCACCTGGCTGGCGGATGCAGCTGCGGCAGCTGGTGACGGCGGGCACTCGGGCGCGCACAGACCCCGGCGCTGCTGCGGACGCGTGCGCACACGTTCCTACACGCACACGATCTCTTGCACGCACGTGCGCCTGGACACGCGGGCTGCCCGCAGCTCCCAGGGCGGAGGGAAGGAAACAGTCGGACGCAGGGGGGCCGAAGTAGATGCTCGTTAGGGCGGGTCCCCGGGGCTAGATATGCAGCCTCAGAAGCTGGGGACGGGGAGCCTTTGAAGAAGCCACAGTTAGGCTCGCCCCCGGTTTACAAGTGCGGGGACCGGGCCTCCGGGGCTGACGCGCCCAGGTCCCGCCCCAGGGCTGGAGTTTCCCTCCCGTGCAGGATGCTGCCCGCCCTAACCTGATCTTGTAAACCTGGCTGGAGTCGGGGAGGCGGCACGATGGTTTTTTTTTTTTTTTTCTATAGAAAAGGAAAGTGTTGGCGCAGGTTGGACCCAGTGACTCCTGAGGCCTTTTCCAGTTCTAACTTTTTGTGAAGAAGGAACCGGGCCCAGAGGCCATAAAAGGAGTTGGTTGGAGCTGAGAAAAAAAAACTTAGGTGCCTGTTTTGGCCTCAACCACATGCCCTTCCTGGTTCAAACGTCCCATTGTTTGTGCTGCTGCCTGCCATGTCGCCGGTGAAAGCCAGGCCCCGCGGGGACCCTGGGGCTGGGGAAGGGATATAGAAGAGGTCCCCAGGCTCTGCCCTGATGGGGGGCTGTCGGGATGGGTGGCCGGTGGGGGTCCCTGGAGGCTAGAGGGCAATTAAGCAGGAGCCCAGGCTTCAGAAAAGTTCGAGCTGAAAAAGGGACCGCCTTTAAGAGGCCTGCTGCTGGAACTGTCGCTGGAACTCAGAAGGGAACACAGTCGTGGTAGTGGTGCTGGCCGAGGCTCAGAATATAGGGTCCGCAGAGGCACGGGCACCAGCGACGCAGCAGGGTCAGATGCGCCGGTTTCTACTTGTGGTCCCCTTGGGAACTGGCCTTGGAATCAAATGGCCCAGCAGGCCTCTCGCCAGCCTGCGCTTACCCAATGCCCTTAGGCCTCACATTTCTCATCTGTAAAATGGGGACAAGAGCTCCTCCACAAGGCTGTTTCGGGAATTGAAAGTGGGTATAAGTCCGCCTTCCACCCTGCCTTCCCTCCCGGTGGGACGGGGACGAGCTCCCACCTCCATTCAGCATCTTCCCTCTCTTGGCCGCTTCTCAAAGTCCGTGGCGCCTCCCCAAGTCCCCGCCCGCGGACTCCAAAGTCCCGGTTTGTGGCCAGCAGGTTGGGGAGGAAGGCTGGGGGAGCAGCGCCCCCTGGCGGCCGGCTGCAGGAGGGCACGGTCCGTCCCTGGAGACAAGCTAACCTGGTTCGTGCCTGGTGGTGGCTGGCACGTTGCAGCCTCCCAGGGGCCGACCGTGGGGCTCCACTCATGCAGGATTCCCTTCTGGCTCAGTTTCCCCGTTGAGCACGCAGAGAAGATGCTGCTTCTCCACAGCAGCGTCTCCTCTGCCTTCTCATGGCCCAGCTTCTTTGGCCTCAGCGGGCTTCTCTCGCTTCTGCTTGGGAGGAGTCAACGAACTTGGTGTTTATACTGTGCTGTACATTCTTCAGAGCCCTGCGACACGCAGTCCTCGTCGCGAGGTGTGCTGCTGCTGGGCGGTGGCCGCGCTAGATGGAAAGAGGACCGTGGTTCAGGGCTCGGCACCAGCCCTGTGGGCTGCTTTGGATTCTGCTCCTTCCTTCCAGCTGCGTTACCAGGGCGATGTTCAAAACACTGGAGAACCAGTGGGACAAGCATCGGCCAATCAGAACAGACCCTGCCGTAGACGCCAGGTGCAGCCAAACCCATGTGTACCTGCTGAAGGTTCTGGAATAATCCCAGCCTCGCTGTGCCTGGGTTTCCCCGAATGCGCTGTGGGGATCGTGTTCGTAATAGCAACACCTCCTAGGGCTTTTGAAGCCTGCTTAAGTCCGGGCTTGTACGGGATTGCCAAGCCAGCGTCTGCACATGGATAGCGCCCAACCAGGGTTATTCCTGGTCCCGCCTCCTGTCCGCGAGAGGTGAGTCACCTCTCAGACTCATTGACTCAGGGTGATTGTCACTTTTAGGGGAGACTCCCCAGCTGAGCCCACTGTGCGCACCCCAAGTTCACCTCCTGCCTCTCGCCTCCCTCTGGGCTCCTCCTTTCCTCTCCATTCTCTCTCCAGCGGCCTCATCTGTGCTGAGGCGCCCACAACCCCCTGTGTGGCTGAATGTCTCCTCTCTGATTACTCTCGTCCTGACCCTTGTGCCCAGACCTCTCCTCCCAGCTGAACTCCCCCCCACCCCAGCCAGGCACACCCCACTGCCCATCTCCCCAGAGCCTGCCTGTCCCTTGGCCGACCACCCACCTTAGCAGTGCCAGAGCCACCTGATCCCTGCCTCCCCGCGCCCAGGGCAGCTGCTTCCCTCCTCTCTGAGCTCTAGAGGGCACCTGGCACCGTCTCTCGCCCCACTGCAGTAACCTCCCGGTCCACAGCCTCTAACGGCCCACGCTGGATTTCTCCTTCTCAAACACAGGCTGCAATACTCCCCATCTCAGAAGCCTCTAATGCCCTCTCCTGGCCTACCCAGCCTAGCTCCCACTTTTGTGATCATGGTAGTTAAGGTGTATTGCGTGCTCCCGACATTTATACGGCACCGGGCACTCTACCAAGTAAGCGCTGTAATCGTGCTGTCTCATTTAACCTTCCCACAGCCCTGGCTGGTGCTGGGATTATTATTCCTACAGCGTAGAGGAGCCTCCCTTTCAACCGGGAGGTTCGGAGAATTAAGAAACTTGCCCAAGGGGCGGGGCATGGTGGCTCATGCTTGTAATCCTAGTACTCTGGGAGGCTGAGGTGGGAGGATCACTCAAGGTCAGGAGTTCAAAACCAGCCTGAGCAAGGGTGAGACACCCCCCCCCCCCGTCTCTACTAAAAATAGAAAAAAATTAATTGGCCAACTAAAAATATATAGAAAAAATTAGTTGGGCATGGTGGTGCATGCCTGTAGTCCCAGCTACTCTGGAGGCTGAGGCAGGAGGATCGCCTGAGCCCAGGAGATTGAGGTTGCTGTGAGCTAGGCTAACGCCATGGCACTCTAGCTCGGGCAACAGAGTGAGACACCGTCTCAAAATAAAAAAAGAAAAGAAAGAAACTTGCCCACGGTCACTTAGCCACTGGGAGGCAAAGTCAGAGCTCAGACTCAAGCAGCTGAACTCCAGAGTCTTGCTGTTTAGCGATCTGAGGATACACCCCCCAAGAGAGCCTTCTGTCTTCCTGGGAATCTCTACCTCCTCGTTTTGCTGGACCCTGGGGCTGGCTGCTTCAGACCACTGGCCTCCCCCCTCACATCTGCCTCCTCCTTTCAGCCTTGTCTTAAAGCAATTAATTGGCCACCTAAAAACATATATAGAAAAAATTAGCCGGGCATGGTGGCGCATGCCTGTAGTCCCAGCTACTCGGGAGGCTGAGGCAGTAGGATTGCTTGAGCCCAGGAGTTTGAGGTTGCTGTGAGCCAGGCTGATGCCAAGGCACTCACTCTAGCCCGGGCAAGAAAGTGAGACTCTGTCTCAAAAAAAATAAATAAAAAAATAGGCCAGACGCGGTGGCTCACTCCTGTAATCCTAGCTCTCTGGGAGGCTGAGGCGGGTGGATTGCTCGAGGTCAGGAGTTCGAAACCAGCCTGAGTAAGAGCGAGACCCCCGTCTTTACTATAAATAAAAAGAAACTAATTGGCCAACTAATATAGAAAAAATTAGCCGGGCATGGTGGCACATGCCTGTAGTCCCAGCTACTCTGGAGGCTGAGGCAGCAGGATCACTTGAGCCCAGGAGTTTGAGGTTGCTGTGAGCTAGGCTGACGCCACTGACACCAGGGCACTCACTCTAGCCTGGGCAAAAAAGCGAGACTCTGTCTCAAAAAAATAAAAAAATTAAAAATTAAATTTGTAGAGACAGGGTCTTGCTATGATGCCCAGGCTGGTCTCAAACTCCTAGGCTCAGGCAATCCTCCCATCTCTGCATCTCAAAGTGCTGGATTACAGGTGTGAGCCACTGTGCCTGGCCATAGAAGTGCTGCTTAAACTTTACAATGCATCGGAATTTCTCGGGGATCTTGTTAAATTGCAGATTCTGATTCAGTAGGGCCTTGGTGGGGCCTCAGATTCTGCATTTTCTACAAGCTCCCCGGTGGTGTTGATGCTGGTCTTAGCACCACACCTTGAGAAGCAGAAACAGAAGCGTCAACTCATAGATTTGCGAATGTTCACTGAGCACCCATGCAGTGCAAGGCAGTGTGCAAGGCAGCGTGGGGATTCAAGTCCAAGTGCTGGACTTCAGCCCCTAAACAACAGGCAGGTTATTGTACAAATGTGCAAATTGTACAAATGCAGATTAAAACTAACAGCCCAACCACAGAACACTTCCAGAAATGCTCATGTGCCAGACAGTAGGTGTTATGTGTGATGAATTCATTTTCTGTCTGACAGCCAGTGATGCTTTAACCAGGTAAAGATCCCATGGCTGTCCTGCTTAGAACTATCTAATGCCTCCCCCCTCATTCAAGTAAAAGCTGGATTCTTCTAGATTCTTCTTCAAGGCTCTGCATCATCTGGGCCTGCTCTGAACTCACTGCCCCTAACTCAGCTTCACCCACATTTAACCTGTTGTTCTCTTGAACTCAGTGCCCCAGCTTCCTTCCCCTTCCCCTGAGCACCTTTAAACTTGCCTGGTTAATCTTTGTCCTTCAAGTTCTCCAGTGCAGGTGTGGGAAAGCTTTTCATGCTGGAAGGCCGCATTAATTTAGCTGTAATCAAATAAGGCCCCATGTGTAAAATCTAACTACCATGTACTTAATTTTAAAAAATGAAAATGGTTAATTTTAAAGTTAACTAACCTTTTAATGATTTTGTCGTGTCTGCTTTTTGTTGGAAAGCATTTGAATATCTGGTTGCAGCTTAGAGGTCCCCAGTATCAGTTGATCCTCTAGATGGATGTCAGTCATTTGTGACTGTAAGGATGTCTCGATTTGGGTTAGGTAGGAGAATGTAGATTCATAGAAACAAGTGGCTGAAAAGCAAGAAAGTGTTTACAGCATTTTTCTATGTTTCAACTGAATCTTTGTTAGCCTCAAACAATGACTTTAAAATCTTATCTACTGAAAGCTCAATCAATTCCATCTGTAGTTCATTGGGTACCTTGGTGGTATCAACTACATGAGGCTGAAATGCTAATCTGAGTGTGATTTTGTTGGTTTTTTTTCTTTCTTTCTTTCTTTTTTTTTTGGGGGGGGGGACAGAGTCTCACTTTGTTGCCCAGGCTAGAGTGAGTGCCGTGGCGGCAGCCTAGCTCACAGCAACCTCAAACTCCTGGGCTCAAGCAATCCTCCTGCCTCAGCCTCCCAAGTAGCTGGGACTACAGGCATGTGCCACCATGCCCAGATAATTTTTTCTATATATATTAGTTGGCCAATTAATTTCTTTCTATTTATAATAGAGACAGTCTCGCTCTTGCTCAGGCTGGTTTTGAACTCTTGACCTTGAGCAATCTGCCCGCCTCGGCCTCCCAGAGTGCTAGGATTACAGGCGTGAGCCACTGTGCCCGGCCTGAGTGTGATTTTGTGATTCTCAAAGCCAGTGACCTTTTCATTGTATTCTCCAATTAATAGGTCTATAACAGCCACGTATTTGTCAAATGATGTGCATATATCATCCTCCTCATCAATGACCTTTGCTAACTGGGGAAAATGTTTGCTTGACGTTTCCTTTTGAAGAAGTGTTTTGAAAAAGGATAGACAGTTTTACCTTGCAAAGAAATATTCATCATTTTGACTTGACAAGATATCACACAAAAATGTTGCATTCCTATAGAAAGCTTCTCTCTTAATAATTCAGGCCTGGCACAGTGACTCATGCCTGAATCCTAACACTCCAGGAGGCCAAGGTGGGAGGAATGCTTGAGCTCAGGAGTTCAAGACCAGCCTGAGCAAGAGTGAGACCCTGTCTCTACAAAAAGTGGAAAAATAGCCAGGTGTGGTGGTGCACACTTATTGTCTCAGCTACTTGGGAAGCTGATGCCTTGAAGGGGAGTTTGAGGTTGCAGTGAGCTATGATGACACCACGGCACTCTAGCCCAGGCAATGAGAGCAAGACTCTGTCTCACAAAAAAATAATAATAATTCACATTGCTGATTCTGTTCTCATAAAATTTAACTACCTGTTCTTGCAGAGATAAAATTTTGGCTAACACGTGTCCCTGTGATAGCCAACATACTTTACAACGATATGGCAAATCCAGACTGAATACCTCATCATTCAACTTTAGCAAGTTACCAAACTGACAATGCCATGTTGCATTTGGACAAAGTTAACAATACTTATAACTTGTTGCAAAGTGTCACTTAAAATAGTAGCTTTAGCACAGAGATTTTGCTAATGCAAGACAAATGAAAAGAAATGAGAGCATCTAGATGTGTTAATACTTTTTTTCTTATCTGTGCAATAAACCCTTCATGTTTTCCTATCATGGAAGGTACATCATCTATACATACACTCACTGAAGTTACCAAATTCAGTCCGACTTCATGACATTATCTGGAAAGTTGCTGAAGATATCTATTCACCATGTTCAGTTCCCAAGAGTGCCCAAAGTGAATAACCCTTTGTAGCAAAGAAAATCTTTTGTTATGAGCAAAATGAAGTATAAAACCTGCGCTGAGTCTATAGTATCAGTTGATTCATCCAAAGCAATTGAATAATACATATTTTTCTTTTGACGTACTACATGAATTTGTTCTGTTAAGTTGAAGGCTAATTCATGCTGCTGATCAGTTATGGTTCTCCTTGAAAGAGGCAGTTGTTTGTACTTTGAAATGTTATCATGCTCTAAGCATCCTACAACTTTGACAATGTGTTCTTTCACAATTTCTACATTACTTACTGGCTTTCCTTTTCCCCCAAATGTATAAGCTACTTTATAAGTTGCTTCAGTGGCATTATTTCCAAGTCTTATTGCTGCTTGAAAGAATTGTCTTTGCTTTTGCTTTTCATCTTTTAATTTCTGCAATACAACCTTTGCGTCTCACCCTCTAATTTAAAATATTTGTGGTCCTTATGAGTGTTATAATGCTGATGAGCATTGATTTCTTTAATGCTGACATTGCAGTATCACAAAGCAAGCAAATCATCTTATCTTTAGCAGAAACAAGAATACTGCAATTCCCAATCCTCATTAAAAAATCATTAAAAAACCAACCCATGATGGGCTGTTAAGCAGACAGAATTAAAAAATACTGTTGAGCTGTGCAGCTATTCACAAATTCCACTTCAAACAGAAACACTGTTGTCAAAAGCTAATAACAGACTGCCTTACTCAACCCCTTAAACTCTCGCCAACCAGCTTCATGCACTAGTGGCACCAGTCAGGCGAGGGAAGGTAAAACTAAATCATAAGTGTAGGCTAGGCCCGGAGGCTCATGCCCCTAATCCTAGCACTCTGGGAGGCCGAGGCGGGTGGATTGCTCAAGGTCAGGGGTTCGAAACCAGCCTGAGCAAGAGCCAGACCCCCGTCTCTATTATGAATAGAAATAAATTAATTGGCCAACTAATATATATAGAAAAAATGAGCCGGGCATGGTGGCGCATGCCCTCATTCTAGCAGTGCCCGGCCCCCTGGAGGATGGGAACATCCTAATCTCTGAGTACACGGGGACACAGACAAGAGTCTGAACAAACAGGTCTTGCTGAGTATCCCTCTGTCTGTCACCATTAGATCACACTGATTTAGCCAGCCACGCCCGTCCCGGCTGTCACCCTCACCATCGAACCCAGCACGCAAAATACATGGCGCCTGTTCCTTTGGGTCTTCACTTACGAAGGCCCCCGTGTCACCCAAACTTATATGAATACACCTGTGTGCTTGTCTCTTGTTCGTCTGTCTTTCGTCACAGGGGCCTCAGCCACGAGCCCAGCGATGGGCGAGGAAATGTTTCCCTCCCTGCACGGTCCACACAGCAGGACGTCCCCAGAGTCACCGAGGCACGGCCCCCCACGGGACAGGCCGTCTGAGCCGCACGTGGGAGTCCTGCCTGATCCCAGGTGGGGTCACACTGTGGAAACCAGGCCGGGTCGAGTCCTGGGTGTCCCCGTCCCTAAGAAGTGAGGGGGCAGCCCAGGAGCCTGTCCCTGCCGTTGGCCCCAGGCCGGCAGGGCCCTGTGGCTGTGGGGATCGTCGTTTTCCATTCCCAAGTCAGGATTCCGAGAATCGCTGCGGTGTTGGGCAGCTCGCCTTTCTCTGCACTCAGAGGCCGAGGAAGATCGCAAGCGCAGTGTGTCGGTGAATTGTAGAAATTGCTGGTGTGCACCTGGAGGCCCAGCTACTCTGGAGGCTGAGGCAGGAAGATGGCTGAACCCAGGAGTTCAAGTCCAGCCTGAGCAACAAGGGGAGTCCCCTTCTCTAAGAAAAAAAAAATCATTGTCTTCCAAGTGTTCTAGTTGGGTGTTCAGTGTTTGCACAGTTGAATTTGAAAACAATGGTCAGAGGCAAGATTTGTCAGTCACTGTGGCCGTTTCACAAGAACAATCTTTGGCTAATGCTCAGAAGTTACAGAAATAGGCTGGTCACTGGCTGATTAAAATCGAAAAGCCAAAGATTTTCCAAGAGGAAACCAAAGGAGGCGAGGACACCAGACTGGCCACCCGAAGAGAGCGTGTCTTGCTGAGGCGTCACTGGAGGCTGGGGCCTGCCTGGACACCGGCCCAGTCTGGGTAAGCACCGGGGCGGGGACGAGTGGGCCCTTCAGGTGCCAGCCGCTTCTGCGTGGGGCTTTTCCCCATGGCCACAGTCGCACTGGGCAGCTGCTTCCTGCGGTCCTGCCCTGCCCACACAGCACGAGCGTGTCGTCCCACGTGGCGTGCAGCCCTGCGTGATGCTGCCCTGTTGCCAGGCAACCCAGTGTGTTGGGTGTGTCCCCTCAGCGCTCTGTCTACTCACGGAGCCTGTGGCAGAGTCTGCGTGGCTGCAGTGCAGGGCCGGGACCCTCCCCGCTGCTCAGTGACAGTCCCCGCCCTCTAGTCAGAAGTGCACAAAGCATGGCAGGTGCAGTGGGGTCCTCTCCGCTGCTGCCCTGGGAGTCCTGGCTGAAACCTGAAGTTCCCATTGGCTGTGTGTGCGTCTGTGTGTGTGTGTGAGTGTGTGTAAGTATATGAGTTTGAGTGTGAGTGTGAGAGTGAGTGAGTGTGTGTGGGAGTGAGTGTGTGAGTGTATGTGAGTGTGTCTGAACGTCCAGCTGTTTAAGGCTCTAGCGGGACCTGCTCCTGACTGAGTTTAGAGAAGGGAACTTGCCCTTCCAGGACAGTTGTCCCCTTCTGGGGCCAGCCGTGGGCCTCAGGTGGGTTTGGCTCTAGTGACAGCATCTGCCAGACCCTTCTCACAGTCCTTTCAGGAATCTTAAATTCAATATGTGGAACCAGGCTGGGAGCGGTGGCACATGCCTGTAATCCTAGCTCTCTGGGAGGCCAAGGTGGGCGGATTGCTCGAGGACAGGAGTTCGAAACCAGCCTGAGCAAGAGCGAGACCCCATCTCTACTATAAATAGAAAGAAATTAATTGGCCAACTAATATACATAGAAAAAATTAGCCGGGCATGGTGGCACATGCCTGTAGTCCCAGCTACTTGGGAGGCTGAGGCAGCAGGATTGCTTGAGCCCAGGAGTTTGAGGTTGCTGTGAGCTAGGCTGACGCCACGGCACTCACTCTAGCCTGGGCAATAAAGTGAGACTCTGTCTCAAAAAAAAAAAAAAAAAAAGAAAACAACAAAAAACAAAACAATATGTGGAACCAGCACCAAGTGTCTTGGGACCAAGCATAGTTGTTACTCTAAGCAAAAAAGAAATGTCTAGAAATTTAAGGAGGAGGACTCGTATGTGCTAAAGCTGGTTCCGAAAAAAATTTTTTTTTGAAGAATTTAAAAATATTTTAAGCACTGAAAGCAACGTCTTTGAACTAATCGGAGAACTTTCTAGGATAATTCCTCTGAAGTTCTGTTCTGTCCTGAGTTTTCCAAGATCTATCTTAATATTACAGAGGTGAAAACAGAGGTTCAGGACAAGGAGCTGATTCGCTCACCAGGCACAGAGAGGAGACAGAGCTGGGCTGCAGCGCCTTCCCCGAGGGTCCCGGGGCCCCTGTCAGGGAGGGTTTCCCCCAGCCTCCTTCTGTTTCTGTTTACAAGTGTGGGTCTCTGGGCGTGTCCCCTCAGGCTGTAGGCGAGTCCCAGTCAGAGCAGCTCCGCCAGGAGGGTGTTTCATGGCTGCAGGGAAATTCCAGAGCAGATCCTGCCACCGCGGTGAGACACATTTCCCTGGGAGGGAAGCAGGGCTGGGCCGCCAGGCCGGCCACAGTTTCCAGTCTGGGAGGGCGCGGGGGCGTGGCTGGGGGGGCGACTGTCCACCTGGAGGGCGGGCCCTGGCTCCCTGAAGCCTGCACACGGGTTTAAATTTAGCCCTTCTATTCTGGTCCGCGCTGGGCCGGCCTCCCCACGTCACGCTGGAAGCAGTGGGCCAGTTTCCCCAAGAACAATCGCTCCTGCTGGGGGGTGTGTAGGAGGCAGATCTCGATCATGCTTTTGTGGTGGTGCGGAATTGTGCTGCACAGAGCAATGGAGGAAAGTCCAAAGCCAGAAAAATCTTCCGTCCGAACATAGTCCGGAACCGGGGACCCTGCGTGCACACGCCTCACTAACTTCACCACCAGAAACGTGTTTGTCCTACAGGCGTTTGCGGAGGGTCGGCCTCCTGAGCGAGGGAGATGGGAACCCCCTCGGTCTCCAAAGGACTAAGTGACTGGGAAAGTGCTCTGGGAACACGCAGGAGCGGGACCAAGAATATAACCGTAGTCCCCATGATTGCCACTTCCTTCTGTTCTCTGCTCCAGTGCTCCCTTCCTGACCTGCAAATCTGTCCCCACCGCTCCCTCTCCCCGGTCACCTGGCCTTACACTCTCCCTGGTGGCACCATGGCTCACAGCACTGCTCATGTCTAGCAGGTTCCTCTCCACAAGGCAGGGTCCAGGAGGGCAGGGAGTTGCTTTTGCTCACTGCTGTGTCCTTGGTGCCTAGAGAACCTGCCCATATTAACTGAACACTTACTATGTGCCAGACACTGTATTGTTTCAAGTGGGTTATGCAATTTTGTCTGCATGATAACCCTATGCAGGATTTTCCCAAAGCAGGAAAAGGAAGCCCAGAGAAGTTGAGAGTCAGTTCATATATGACTCTGGCAGTCTTGCCCCTCAGCTACCTGCCTGACTTGGCCATGAGAACCCTCCCTTCCCACTCAGCCTCCACACCCTGGTCAGGAGAGGGAAGCCCACCCTAGGGAATTCTGATCTGTTAGGACATCTCCCCCTGGCACTGTGGTGTCCCTAGCCAATGACTGCCGGACTGCCTGACCCCTAGCAAGGGAAACCAGGAAGCAGACCTGGTTGGCTGCAGGAGGGTCCTATACTAGGAGGGTGGCATTTATTACCAAGAGCCCAGGCCAGCTTAGGAAGGCGAGGGTAGTCTCTGAATAGACAGAGACGAGGGTGCTCCAACACCTGGACTTGTGATCAAACAGATAAAGTCCTCAACTAAAAGACCAGATCTACAGGGCCGGACAGGGTGGCTGACGCCAGTAATCCTAGCACTCTGGGAGGCCGAGGCGGGTGGATCGTTTGAGCTCAGGAGTTCGAGACCAGCTCTGGCAAGAGCGAGACCCCGTCTCTACTAAAAATAGAAATAAATTAATCGGCCAACTAAAAATATATAGAAAAATTAGCCGGGCATGGTGGCGTGTGCCTGTAGTCCCAGCTACTCAGGAGGCTGAGGCAGGAGGATTGCTTGAGCCCAGGAGTTGGAGGTTGCTGTGAGCTAGGCTGATGCCATGGTACTCTAGCCTGGGCAACACAGTGAGACTCTGTCTCAAATAAATTAAATAAATAAATAAATAAATAAATAAATAATCAATCTACATGGCTGGGCACGGTGGCTCATGCCTGTAATCCTAACACTCTGGGAGGCCAAGGCAGGTGGATCATTTGAGCTCAGGAGTTCAAGACCAGCTCTGGCAAGAGCAAGACCCTGTCTCTACTAAAAATAGAAAGAAATTAATTGGCCAACTAAAAATATATAGAAAAATTAGCCGGACATGGTGGCGAATGCCTGTAGTCCCAGCTACTCAGGAGGCAGGAGGATCGCTTGAGCCTAGGAGTTTGAGGTTGCTGTGAGCTAGGCTGACTCCATGGCACTCTAACCCAGGCAACAAAAAACAAATTCTACCATGCAGTCATTTTTTGGGTTAAGGTTCTGAGTCCTATGAAGCCCCTTGAAAATGCAAATCCCCCTAAAGAGGAATAAAAACTATTTACCTCAGTGTGCTTGCAATTGTGGAAGTGAGTAAGGAATCCTAGAACTATCCTGAAATGTCTGGCTATGTCTGGGTGTTCTTGTTTCTGTGGAAAGACATTCTTTTTCAGTGGTCTGCTTGGAAAAGATCTGAGAGAAATAAAGGAAAAGGAACAAGGAAGAAGCTACTTCTTCGTGGATAAGGAGCAATTTGCAAGACAATATTGTTCAATAAAAAAGCAAGTGCAGGCCAAGCTTGGTGGCTCAGGCCTGTAATCCTAACACTTTGGGAGG
>VSMD01100744.1:0-31042 GCA_008750895.1 Mirza zaza | reverse complement strand
CTGAGGGAACAAAGAAAGACTTACCAACACATCTAGAGAGATTAACACAAAGGAAATCAAGATGCTATTACAAGAAGAAAGGAAATGGAAGCGGAGCAGGTAAAAAAATAACAGATGTTCACTCCTTATCACACAGGCTGGATGAACAGATAATAATAATGGCTTACATTTATTAAATGCTTATTAGGTGACTGGTACTGCTCTAAGTACTTTATGTATATTAATTTCTATTATTCCTCTCAATTTAGGAATAGATGCAGTCATTGCACTGTCCCCACTCTACAAATGAGGAGGAAGCTGAGGCACACAGCGGTCAAGTTGCCTATGGTCAAACAGATGTCAGTAACATCAGAACCCAAGTAGACTTATACTCACACTAGGTCCCCCAAGACACCCATCCCTTGGTGTGTGATCCCCTCCTCTTGAAAGTGGGTGGGATCCGTGAATATGACCAACTGGTCATTCCCTTGATTAGGTTACCTTACGTGGCAAAAGTGATGGCTCACTTTTGAGACATTACATCACTTTGATGTCTCAAGGCTCCTTCAAAGCCAACTGTAGGAGGGTTCTCCTGTTGGCTTTGAATAAGAAAGCTGCCATGCTGTGAGGGGGCCCTGTGGCTTGGACCTCTAACCCACAGCAACGGTTGGCCAACAGCTAGCAAGAAGATCCTCAGTCCTACAAGCACGAGGATCTGAATTCTGTCAATAACCTGAAAGAGCTTGGAGGAGAAGCCCTAGTTCCAGATGGGAAAGCCTGGTCCACATCTTGATTTCAGAGGACTCAGCTCTGTAGTGCCCCAACTTCTGACCTCTAAAACCGGGAGATACTAAGTATATCTTAAGTCACTAAGTTTGAGGGTCATTTGTTACCAGTGGGCGCTTCTCTTCATTGCCTTCTCATCTTCCCATCTGGGTAGCTAGGTTCTCCCTCCTTTAGAACTCCCAGAGCCCTTCACACTAACTCTGCTCTCTGGATCGCATGGGCCCACGTCACCTGGGTTGAGGGTTGTCATCACCGGGTGGGAACATGGCAGGGCCACTGCCTGGTCATCTTTGTCTTGCTAGCAAGTGAACAGCCCTCTGGTGTGTATGAGCTGCTCTGTAACTGGTTGTAGAATGAATGAATGAAACGCATCTGGGTGTTATGTCTTCTTCTGTAGGGACTGGTGGGGCCTGGGTTGTGCTTCTAAGAACAGACTCGGGGTAAACCTCAGCCAGGGGCCCTACGACAGTCCCCAGCCCAGACGACAGACATAATTTGCTGTGACATTTTAGCGTGGCCACTAGTGACTATGGTCGTGATCGTTCACTCTCCAAACCCATGTGAGGTTTTTTTTCTTCCCCCCCACTCAGAAGCTGTTTCTTTGCATCCCACGTTTCATTGTTTTCTCAAACCATCGTTTTCTCTTGCCTTTTCACAGCTGTGGAGGCAAACAGGCCTGGCTTCAGCATCTCAGCTGCTCACTAGCCGGGGTTGCATCATTTTACTCTTTTAAGCATATTTCCTTGCCCATAAAACGAGGGAAATCATTCTTACAGCTGGCAGAATTCTAAGGACTCCAGGAGACAACGTAGCGTGTACCTCGCAAAGTAAACCCGGAAAAAGCTCCCCCTGCCCCCTTTTTTGTTCATGGCTGTGTTGCCAGTATACCCCTCCGTACACAGTAGGTGCTCATTTGGTGAATGAGCAATCGGTTCATGGGAAGAATTGAGCACAGAGCCTGGTCGACAGCAGCAAAGGGCAGCTTTCCTGATGTCCGTTTGACAGAGGACACTCACCTGAGGATGCAACCCACACGTTCCCAGGGGTCAGGCACGCTGGGGTGACTCGAACCGGCCTCCAAGCTCCTACTGAGCAATGACTATCCCTTAGATACAACACTTTCAAGAAAACTGGCCCCTCGCAAGCATTTATCAGGGAGTCACGAGTCCAACCAAACCAGGAAGGCCCCAATTCCAAAGCAAACGGACTCGCCTCCTCCCCCACCCTGGCTGGGGGTGGGTGTTCACCCCCAGCTCTGCTAAAGATAGAGCTGGGCCCGACCCGGGAACTTCCTGGCTTTTATTAGTTTGCAATCCCAGACAGTAACTTTGCAAAGGGTTTTTTTTTTTTTTTTTTTTGGAAGTGTGGGTGCGAGACTGCTTCCCTAATCGCACGTTGCGGGAGGATCTCCGAACATCTGCGTGTTATTATCTGAAAGCCTAGCATCCGGCTGGGATGTTTGGGTGGGTGAGGGGGTGGGTGGGGGACCCTGGCGTGGCGGGATGACAGAGCAGCAGGCACGCGGGTTAGAAACGCGTCCATATCGCTTTCAGACGAGAGGCAGAAAAATCAGGCAAAAATTACAAGCGGCTGATTACCTCGGCTGGGTTACGCATTTAATCAAAGGCCCGCCGCCCCCGCTTTCGGCGCCAGTGGGGGGACATGGGGCGCCTAAGAAGGCTGAGCGATGCAGACCCCCGCGCTGAGGCCGAGGGGACGAAACTCAGGGCAGACAAGCCCCGTCCCCCGCGTCCCCAGGACGCCGCTCCCCGGTGCCAAAGCGGCAGCCAGGAAACCCGCCTCGCCCTGCAGGTCCGAGCGCACTTCCTGCGCCCTCCCCGCCCGACCGGGGTGCGGGGACCTTCTTTCCCCCGAGGAGCTGCGAGTTGGGCGAACTCCGCCGCCGGGGCTTCGCGGCGCGGGGAGAAGGGCTGTGGGGCCAGATTTTGCAAGCCTGGGATCGATACTCCTCCCCTCCCCCTCCCCAGCCGTGGACTTGGCCAATGGACCGCCCGAAAAGGGAAAAAAAAAAAAAATTAAATCGCGACGCACCCCGGGTGCAAAGGCCGCGCGGCTTTGTTTGCAGGCGGGGGACGGTGCGCCGGGCTGGGGGCGCGAACCAGGCGCGCGGGCGGTGCGCCCCGCCGCGGCGCTGCCGGCGCCGTGAAACCCAGCGGGAACCAACCCCCCGCTTCGCCCTAAAAAAGGCGGCTGGCCACCCTCCTCCTCTGCCCGGACCCAGGCCAGGGGCGCCTCCCGTCCCGGGTCCCCGGGCTGCGCGGACCGTGGGGGGGACCTCGCCAGACCCGCGCGGCGTCTTTAAGAGCTCGCCCGGCGGGAACCTGGCGAGGAGACGCGCGGGCCCCTGGGGGCGGCAGCCGCCCTCCTCCTTGCAAGGCCCGCGCCAGGGTCGCCGCCCCCGCGAGCCCCCCGCGCCCTCCCGGGCCAGCCCGGCCAGGCCGAGCCGCGGGACCCGCGTGCGGGCGGGGAGGCGGGCGAGCGCGGCTGCTTTAAGAGCACGGGGCGCGCGCGCGCCCCCGCGGCCCTCCCCGCGCGCCCCCGCCGCCGCCGCCGCGCGCGCCCCGCTCGCCCGCCCGCTCGCCGGCTTTAAAGTCGCTGCCAGGATCCGCTCTCACACGCGACTTCCTGCGCGGAGGCATGGCCAGCCTCCAGCGCCGCGCGCCCCGCTCCTCGCCCGCCCGCGCCGCAGCCGCAACTTTCCGGAGCTCGGACTGAAGGCGCCGTCGCCCCGCGCCCGCCGGGGTCCTTTGTGTCCGCGCCCGCTCCCCCCGGCCGCGTCCGCTCCCGGGGCCCGCTCCCCGCGCCGCGCCCCTGCCCGCGCCCGCGCCCGCAGGCATGCCGCCCTCCTTCCCGGGGCCCCGGGAGCAGCTGCCTGCCTGAAGCCCGGAGGCGCCGCGCCGCGCTCGGCCGGCTCAAGTTGGGGATCCCGGCGGCCCTGCCCGCGCCCTTCTCCGCCGCGAGGAGCGTCCCCAGCGCGGCGCCGCGCGCCCGGCCACTTGGGGAGGCTCTCGGGGCCGCTCGGCGGCTGGCCGGCCCGCGGTCGCGCTCGGGCCGCCGGGCGCGCGGGGGGCGCGGGGCGCGGGCGAGCGGGGAGGCGCCCCCGGGCTGCGCCGAGGCAGGAACTTACTCAACAAGTTTGCCCCCGGCCGCCCGCCCACCCCCTGCGTCCCGCTCTTCGATGTGCGTTTTCGGACATGCGGAGGTTACTGGAACCGTGTTGGTGGATTCTGTTCCTGAAGATCACCAGTTCTGTGCTCCATTATGTCGTGTGCTTCCCCGGTGAGTGCGGGACGCCCAGGGGACGCGCGGGGCCGGGGGATGCGGAGTTGTCGCCGGGGCGCGGGGCGCGGGGCGCGGGGCGTGCGTCCCCGGGACCCCGGAGAGGGCGGAGGGGGTGGCCTGGCGCCCGGGGAAGGAAAGGGGGATCCGCGTCGCTGGCTCTGGCCGCGTTTGCGGAGGCCGGTGGTCTGGAAGGGTGGAGGTGGCGCCGGCCGGGGACGGGGGACGCGGGGGGTCTGTCCCCGCTCCGGTTTGGGGGGGCCCGGCAAGCCGGCATGGGGAGAAAGGGGGACTCGCTTTGCTGATCCGCCGCTGATGGGGAGAGCTAGAGTTGCGAGGCGGCTTGGGGAGACTGGGGCAACGGGGAGGATGCCTCTTGTGGGTTCGGGGGGCTCAGGGTGCGCCCCTCGCTCCAGCGGGGATGGAAGGGGCTCCGAAGCAAGCGGGGCTCGCTTTGCTGCTCTCCGACCCTTCGGGAGGGCCGGGGTTCGGGGGCTGTGGAAGCCCGAGGCTGGCCGCAGAGCCCTGAGGATGTGGGGAGCAGCTGCGTGCGTTCTGGTTTTGGGGGGCCGGGGGCGCCCCCGCCCGTTTGGGGCTGGGGCGCTCGGGCTGCGCTTCGGTGCCGGCGTGAGGCAGCCTCCCCGGGCTCAATAGGCGGGTACGGAGCCGGTGCTTTGGGGAGACCCGCCGTTCCCCCGGCCCCGCGGCCCTCTCCCTCCGCGACTCCGCTCCGCCGGGTTGCCGGGGTCGGGGCGCGGGCGGGTCGGCCGCCGGGTCGCCGTGCCAGCCGGGCTGGGCTTCTTTTCCTGCCTCGCGCGCCCTGCCTCCCTTCCTCTCTGCCCTTTCGCAGGCTGTCGGCGGCCGGCAGACCCAGACCCGCTCCTTTCCGGCCGGGTTAAGACGGGAACGATATTGACCACTGATGGCGAGAGTAAATCACCGCGCGTGACGGCGTGCGGCTCGGCGACCCTCCGCTGGCGGGGGCCCCTCCTCCGTCCCCTTTTGCAGGCTCTCTGGGCTGCAGCCTGGAGCCTCCCTCGAAGCTGTCTGGCTCCATCCCTGGGGATGGAGGACAGGTCCCCTGCTCTAGCCTGGGAGAGGGCTGGGAGAAAGGGGACAATTCGCTTCTCATCCTTGCTCCCCTAAAGACAGAAAACGCCCCGGCTTCCTACTCTCTCTCTCCCGCACCGGCTCCTGGACGCCTGCAGGTGGAGGTTATCTGAATGGAGGGAAAGAGGAACGTGCCCGATGTCTCCGCTCTGCCTGGCGACAGCCGCCTGTCCCCGGCAGCCAGAGCGCCTGGTTTTGGTGCAGCGGGTCCCCAGCTCCGTCGCGCGCCCCGGAGCAGGGCGCGGGCGCCCTCGCTGCTCTCGGGGACCCGCGCTACGGTTGTGGGGGGAGACTGGCAGCGAGTGCCCCCTGCTTCTGCAGGTTCGGGGTTAGCCTCGAGGGGCAGAGAGGCCAAGCCCGTCGCCCGTCTTGTCTTCTGCACCCCCAGTTTCTCTCTGCGCATCCTCCCGCCATGGAGTGGCTCGGAGCTCCAGCCACAGCCCGGAAGAAGCCCAGGCCGAGCGAGGACGTGGATCCACGCGCACCCGGAGGCCTGGGGTGTTCCCACTGGGGTCCTGCCTCTGCGGGGGGTGCCGGCCGTGTGGACATCCCCTCCCCTCTTTTCTTAACCCTCACTGCTCGGTGTATGTGTGTTAATCATCACCCCCTTCCGCGTGCCCCTTCTTAGCCACAGACTCGCCGGCCGGGCGGGCAGCCTCAGGTGCACCCAGGTGGCACTTGGCGGGGGCCACGCTCTAATGGGGGCGGCGGAGGCCTCGGAGGGCGACCCTGCGATGGGAGAGGAATTTGTGATTCCACTTCTGGCCGCCCCACGTTCGGGGGCTGGGGGTGCAGCGATTTTCTTTTTTCCTGGTGTCCGAGCAAGCTTGCAATTGCAAAATGGGCCTTTGCAATGCAAAATGATCCTGCCTCCGCGGGGCTTGGACCCTGCTCGCCTTGTCGTTTTCCTTTTGCGCCCACGCTGCGAGGTAAATGGCCCCTGCGCCCTCGTCCCGGAGCCGAGGGGTGTCGGGAAAGGGGAGAAGGGGCAGTGGCGCGAGGCGCAGGGGAGACGGGCTGGGGTGTCGGTTTGCAAAAGTGCAGCCCGAGAGGGTGCTCGCAGGTTTTGGAGCCAGGCGAAGTTGCAATGCCAGGGCTGGCGACGCTGGCTTTGCATTTGCAGAGGGTGCTGCTGAACCTCAGGGGGCGCCCCCGAGCCACTGGTCGGGCGCCTGTCACCTCCGCTGGTCGGGCTCCTCCGCCACCTCCACGCCGCTGGGGACAGGCGCAGGTGGCCTGGGCGCGCGCAGGCGGTGCTGCTCCAGGGCTTCTCGAAAACCCGGTGGGGGGGGCTGGACTTCCCTTTGGGGACCCCCTTCTTGCCTGGCCTCACCTCCAAAGCATTTATTCTGATGCCAAAGGATATAAAAATGCTTCTGGTTTTGGAGGAGGGTCCTTGTGAGGTCTTAGCCCAAATCCCTTGGTACTTGATTTGCTTCCTCCCAGGGTCCCATGAACTTTTCGGTCCCGAGGTCTGTCTGTGCTGTTGATCTGCTCCCGTTCAGGATACAGGGGAGCTGTCACTTTGGGAGGGTTTGGGAAGCAGTCCTGGGCCAGGGGGCTTTTCCCAGCAGATGGGAAGCAGTGGCTTTTAGTCTTGTCAACAACAGCCTTATGGCAGGTGTGGGCTGCATACGAGGGTCAGTGCTTTGAGTGACGCTTGCCAAGTGCAAAGCCAGCAAGTGTTCTCAAACATGGTATTGGACATGTTGCATTCTTCTATGTATGTTTAAAAATTACTGTGGAAAAATTTGCAAACGCCAAAAAAAATCTCATGGACCCCTGGAGATCCCTCCAGCCAGCTTCAACAGTGATCAACACCATCTTCTCTCATCTCTTCCCTCCCCAGCACCTTATTATTTTAAAGCAAATCCTGCACATCATTCATTTAAGTCTGTAATCATTGGGAATTTAATTGCCTCTGACATGATATAAAATATGTTCCTTGAGAGGGTTAACCTTTTATCTATTTTACATTCTCTAGCTATTCAGCAGATTTTTTTTTTTTTTTTTAACTATCGATTTCGTCTGTCGTTGGGTTCTCCGTGAAACTGTTCTCTCTGGTTCTGATATGTTTTGTACCATAATTACATTACATCTAGGAGACTGCCTTTGGAAACACTTCAGACAGGTAAGCTCAGCTGTGTGCCTTGGATGTTGGGGGCACCGTGAATGTCCCCCGAAGCTGTCTCTTGCGTTTGCATGTGTGCGCTTGAGTCCTGATCGTCATGCCTGATGGCCTTTTGAGAAAAAGGCAAAAGTGATATTTGAAAGGCAGGAATGTGGTGAAAGATCATACAGGGTTCTTTTTTTTTTGTTGTTCCCTCTTTAAGTGTCTTCACTTGAAAATGAGGCATCTTTATCCATTCTCTAAACTGGGTCCCTTTGGCGCAGTTACGGAATAAAAATGTTTGATATTTCTTTCTAAACAGTGTTAGAGCAGGGGTCTTCAAACTAAGGCCAGCGGGCCACATGCGGCCTGCTGAGGACATTTACCCGCCAGCCGGGTGTTTTTGCCGCCGCTGCCTGTCCTGCTTAGCAGCCGACTGGTCCCAGGCCCGCAGTGCGCATGTGTGGAATGTCCTCCCATGTCCTCCCCGCTTCTCCACCTGTTTGAGGGACAGTGAGCTGGCCCCCTGTTTAAAAGGTTTTAGGACCCCTGCATTACAGGGTCGATGAAGTTAGAACATTAATACAAATAGGCATACACAGGACCTTGTGGAAGTAGGGGAGGTTTGCTGTCTTCAGAGGAAGAAAGCTTGAGTAGGAAAGGTGGTGTACGTACCCCACGAGAAGCTTGGATAGCGAAGCTTTGAGTATCTCCTCTTAATAATTACGGACCTGCTTTCATCGAATAAAAGGTTACGTTGTTTACATGAAGTGGTCCGGATTATGCTTGATGACTTCATGCAAGAAAACAAAAACCCTTTCAGATTCACTTTCTATTCTGAAAAAGTCACCAGTTAACACCATAATCGGTTGTACCCTTGTACCAACTGAAAGGAACTTTCTTGCCACTTAAAATGCCCTGGAGCAATTATTATTAGGGGACTCTTCTGCCTCCTTCCCCCCTCCCCCTTTTCCTGGAGACTTCCTTTTTTTTTTTTTTAATTTTTTTATTTCTTTCAATTTTTTATTTTTTTATATTTTCCAGTTTTATCCTTATAGGGCAATCTTGGAGACTTCTTAACTAAAGAGACAGTCTGAGCAGTTAAATCAGCCTTACCTAGCTGCAAAAAGCAAATTGAGCATGGCTAGCGGGCTGTTGATGTCACACTTTCCTTTTGCGGAGAAATCTTGTTTGTTTTTCCTAAATCTGGATTTTCATTCATCCCTTTACCTCCTGCATGTGGGCCAATGAAATGTCATTTCTGAGCAGGATGAACATGACAGTATGAGTGTGCGTTCTGATTTGGGAGATTAAAAAAAATTAGGATGGATACTCTCATCCTGGGGTACATCTTTCATGTGGTCGCATTTCATGACCCCAGAGCTTTGGGGAAAAATTTGAGCATCTGAAATTCCCCCCCAAAGCACTTGATACCTTCCCATAAGCACATGATCCTCTTTGGCTGCAGGTTCACCACTGTCAGGTGCTGGGTGGTGCTCACTGAAATTGCATTTTGGGACCCATCTGTGCAGACAGTACTAGGCCTGTGTATCTACTAATATAATGGAAGCCAGCGAAAGGTGCCTGCCACCTCTTTTAATTCTCCACCCGAGCTTGATCTAGGTAGAGTTAGCCACTGATGAGGTAGATGGAGGTTCAGGAAAGTGAGAAATGTTCTGAGAAGGGACTGCTCCCAACAGGCTCTCAGAATTTGTTCCAGAATGAAGCTGCCAGAGCAAATGATTTAAAAGATCCAATACCTCCATTTTCCAGTCTGAGAAATGGGAGTGACCATCTTGCTCAAAAGATGCTGAACCCAGCACTGTTGAGCCCTTAGGACATCAAATGCACATCTATAAAAAAGAGTTATCCGTTAGGGTCTTTGCTTCGACTTATTTTTGATACTGTGTTTATGTGGAGTTGTAACCAATGAAATCACTCCAAAAAAAAAAGTATGTGTTTCAAAAACTTGTATTTACTTCCCCCTGCTTTTTCCTGCAGTTCTTCCATCTTACATTTCTGAGACCACAGATTGTTATTGTCTCTTAAAAAAAAAAAAAAATCTCGATTGTAGGTGTATTTCACCTTCAGCAGAGTCTGTTGATTATTGCAATGGGTAACAGATTAATCCGTGGTTTACTCATGTGAAAAGGATTGTTGGGTTTGTAAATGGTGGCCACGCAAGATTGGTTTCAGTAGCTAGAGGGCTCCCTGAGTAGTTTTTCCCCTCCTGTGTGGACGCCTATAATTGGAGGGGCCATTTCACGTGGTCTCATTTGTACAAAACCTTTGGTGTTTTGATGGAAAATGCTTTGCTGGGCGTATGAGGTTCCTTGCTGGGCTTGTGCAGGCTCAAGGGTTTTATGACTGCAGCACTTGATATGATTATGTATAGTAAAAAAATGTAAAAAGTTGTTTTAGGGCTGGGTGGAGGAATAACAGCTGATGATGGGCTTCTGTATGTGCCTGGTTTTTCTTTTGGAAGCTCCCCTAACTGAATTGGGTGGGGTTACTCTTGTACTGGGGTGGGTGGGGTGGGTGGTGACTTAAACATTGAATGAGAAATTTGGTATCTTGTCAACCATTAGACTAGAGTCACTCTACATAGCAAGGAGAAATCTTTCCGGAGCCTGGAACTTGTTAATGCTTTTTATTTCATTTTTTCCCTAAACCAGGTTGCTATTCAGAGTTGTACAGAGCATAGCAAAGTGGGTAAGAATGTGGCCCCCAGTGCCATCCTGCCTCTACTATTGTCATTAAAATAGCTGTGCTACCTCAGACTAGTTATTTAACCTCTCTGTTCCTCTTTTTTTTTCTTCTTCTTCCTCTGTGAAGTGTAGGGTAGTGATAGAACCCTCACTCCTAAGGTCTTTGTGAGGTTTGAATAAGAAAGCATGTTAAGGCCAGGCACTGTGGCTCTCTCCTGCCTGTAATCCTAGCACTCTGGGAGGCCAAGAGCCAGGAGGATCCCTCAAGGTCAGGAGTTCGAGACCAGCCTGAGCAAGAGGGAGACCACCATCTCTACTAAAAATAGAAAGAAATGAATTAGCCAACTAAAAATATATAGAAAAAAAATTAGCTGGGCATGGTGGCACATGCCTGTAGTGCCAGCTACTCAGGAGGCTGAGGCAGGAGGATCGCTTGAGCCCAGGAGTTTGAGGTTGCTGTGAGCGAGGCTGATGCCATGGCATTCACTCTAGCCCAGGCAACAAAGTGAGACGCTGTCGCAAAAAAAAAAAAAAAAAATCCCTGCCTGCCAGTTCTAGAATCAGGATCATTTTAGGATTGATCTTTACTGCCTTTCCTGGTGAGTGTGGGTCACATTTGCCATTTTTATATGTGGGGTAGTTTTATATGGTATCCTGGATATTGTGAATGGTATGTTGTAGAGTCTCTGAATTCTGAGTTATTCCTCCGAAGGGTGTTGATTTTTTTTTTAAAGTAGGAAGTTAACTTGGATGAAACTCTGTGCCTCTTGTAGTAAGTACTAGCCGAAATCTCTGTTCAATTATTTGAAGAAAAAAAAAGAATGCATGTTAAGGACTTAGCAGTGGGCATAGCACATAGTAAGTGCTCAATAAATGAACTGTTTTTACCTGTGTCTATTTAAGAGCTTTGCATAGGAATATATGAAAAGAGGAAGATAGAACTGAAAAAAAAAGGACAACTGTATGTATGAACAAGTATTAAAAAATTTCTCTAAGCATGTGTGATGGGTTTTGATACCTGCCTTTTGCTGTTTAGTAAAATGGTTACATTTGGAGGATTAAAGCAGTGGGAAAGCCTCAGTGAGGTCTGAGATAACTGCTAGCGCACGTTGCAAAGGAGGTCTCTGCTTTCTCAGCTTAAAATGGGGAAAAATGCTTTCTGGAGGCTTAAAGTGCGCCTCCTAAATCTCCGAAATCCCTGTGTAGAAAGAGTTTTTTTGGGCCGGGTGAGGTGGCTCACGCCTGTAATCCTAGCACTCTGGGAGGCTGAGGCGGGAGGATCGCTCAAGATCAGGAGTTTGAAACCAGCCTGAGCAAGAGTGAGACCCCCCCCCCGTCTCTACTATCAATAGAAAGAAATGAATGGGCCAACTAATATACATAGAAAAAATTAGCCGGGCATGGTGGCGCATGCCTGTAGTCCCAGCTACTCGGGAGGCTGAGGCAGGAGGATCGCTTGAGCCCAGGAGTTTGAGGTTGCTGTGAGCGAGGCTGATGCCATGGCACTCACTCTAGCCTGGGCAACAGAGCCAGGCTGTCTCAAAAAAAAAAAAAAAAAAGTTTTTTTGGGCATGCCCCCGCCATGTTAATTCCTCTTAGGCCTTGAGGGCTGCCTGGTAAAAGGAGGGAAACAGGTCTGCCCTGGAACTGTCATTTCTCGGTTGTCATTTGGTGCTTCGAGTGGGAAATAAACAGCAGGATTTGGGTGTTTGTTTTTATTTTGCACTTGGGTGACCCTTGCTTGCACACGCATCCATATTTTGGTGGCTTCAGACCCAAAGAGCGTCCAAGAGAGAACCTCACACCCATGCACCACTCCTGCCCTCTCGTCTTTTTTTTTTTTTTTTGCAAACTGAAACCAGCATGATGGTTTTCTGGCCAAACAAGAAAATGTGATTTTAAACTCTTCAGTTGAGCTATTTTTGGGGAGTAGCAAAGTGACACAGTTGGCTGCTGAAATCTAGCAACTAAAAAAGAAGAAATGAAAGCATAGTTCATGGAATATGTAACACTTCCATGTGAGAAAATAGGACAACTGGTCGTATTTTTGGGGCTGTGATACTATCTTTCTGAGTGAGTGAAGCAGGTTGGTTTATAAGGCAGTGGGTATACTTTTGAGGAATTCATACCAGTTACAATATGAACATAAGAAGGATCTGAGTTCTCATACCATTGCTGCCTCAGAAATCCTGCAGTGGGCCGTGCACGGTGGCTCACACCTGTCATCCTAGCACTCTGGGAGGCTGAGGTGGGAGGATCGCTCAGGATCAGGAGTTCGAGACCAGCCTGAGCAAGAGCGAGACCCCGTCTCTACTAAAAATAGAAAGAAATTAATTGGCCAACTAATATATATAAAAATAATTAGCCGGGCATGGTGGCGCATGCCTGTAGTCCCAGCTACTCGGGAGGCTGAGGCAGGAGGATCGCTTGAGCCCAGGAGTTGGAGGTTGCTGTGAGCGCGGCTGATGCCACGGCACTCGCTCTAGCCTGGGCGACAGAGTGAGACTCTTTCTCAAAAAAAAAAAGAAAGAAAGAAATCCTGCAGTGCACTTCAATGAGATAACTCATTAATTTGGCAATAATTTGGATATGCTAGCAGTGTACCAGGCATAAAAGCAGAGTAGAGAGATTAGTGAGGAAATACTGACTTTTTAAGATTGCCTTTAAGAAACTTTTGAAGAATTGTCAAAAAGGATTTATTTATAAAACAGTGGTTGGTTATTTATAAATGAGTTCCATCCATTAAAAAACAAAACAAAACACTTTTCCTGAAGTGTCTCTGTTTGTTGAGTATGGAAGCTGAGAGCACTGTAGTTGTCACTGGGTAGTTGGGTGGCTTGGGTGGGTTGCCCAAACTCTTGGGAAATTGGGTAGGTGGTACTAAGGGTCTGGGAGTTCCAGATGATATGTACCTCTTACTTAGAAACCAGGACCCCAGAGAACTGGGTTGAAATTCTCAGTGTCTTACCACGGTTACCTTGGGCAAATGGGCCTCAGTGTTTTCATCTCTAAAATGGGAACACTGGTTAAAATAGCCCACGCTCACCACCGAGCACTTGTGACTCGAGGCCTTGTGCCTGATCCTGTAGTATGCCTGGAATCCTCCCTGAAAGTGGAAACCATGAGTATCCCCATTTTAGGGTGAGGAAACTAAAGCTGAAGGTGGTTGTCACTTGTCCAAGATCACCTCGGTGGTGAGCGTGGGGGTGGCTATAATATGTTTGTCTAATCACCTCTTGGGATCATTTAGGATTTCGGATCAGTTGCTGTTCGAAGACAAGTTTGGACGCTGTTTTTCCAAATTGCACAGAAGAAGCAACCTGTAACAGGTCTTCCAACCTGTTACTTTTCCCGTGTAAGCGAGTGCCATAAAACACTGTGTGGACTAAAGGTGTCTTCCTGTATTTGCTACAATTAAATAAGGAAATAACACAATTAGTGTGAGATTTTATTTGGTTACATCGAGGACTTTTCAGCAAATTACTTTAGCTTCTGAATGGCTGATAATAACTGTGCATGGAGCCTGAATTTGGTGGTGGTGAGGTTTTCTTCCACTTGCCGCCTCTTCAAAATAACCTAAGTTGATTTGGTTTATAATTTGAGAACTTTTTTTATTTGAGGCTTCAAATATGGTTACTTTGTAATAACATGGCATTTTTACTGTCCCATATATATCATCCCGGTGTGGGCTGCAGGCTGTGACTCATAACTTCAGGAAAAGGTCTGAGGGAGTTGTGCTTGGCAAGACATGCATAGGTTCTGGATTTTTCCTCTGGAGTGTTTAGAACTGGCCCAGTCTGTGGTGGGATCTTGGGCAAGATCCTCAGATTGTCTTCCGTATTGTTTTCCTCACCCTTCACTTAAATGGCTTCTAAAATTTTTCTGGGCCGGGCGTGGTGGCTCACGCCTGTCATCCTAGCATTTTGGGAGGCTGAGGTGGGAGGATCGCTAAAGGTCAGGAGTTCAAAACCAGCCTGAGCAAGAGTGAGACCCGGTCTCTACTAAAAATAGAAGGAAATTAATTGACCAACTGAAAAATACATACATACAAAAAACTAGCCGGGCATGGTGGCTCATGCCTGTAGTCCCAGCCACTCGGGAGGCTGAGGCAGGAGGATCACTTGAGCCCAGGAGTTGGAGGTTGCTGTGAGCTAGGCTGATGCCACGGCACTCACTCTAGCCTGGGCAACAAAGTTGAGACTTTGTCTCAAAAAAAAAAAAAAAAAATAAATAAATAAAATAAACATTTTCTGGAGAGTTTTAGAGGTTGTTGATTCCAAGCTGGGCGGTTGAGCAATCCGCCTGCCTCGGCCTCCCAGAGTGCTAGGATGACAGGTGTGAGCCACCGCGCCTGGCCCGCCTTTAAAACTAATATGACTGGGAGGCCGAGGCAGGGGGATCACTCAAGGTCAGGAGTTTAAAACCAGCCTGAGCAAGAGCGAGACCCCGTCTCTACTATAAATAGAAATCAATTGGCCAACTAATATATATGGAAAAAATGAGCCGGGCATGGTGGCGCATGCCTGTAGCCCCAGCTACTCGGGAGGAGGCTGAGGCAGGAGGATCGCTTGAGCCCAGGAGTTTGAGGTTGCTGTGAGCGAGGCTGACGCCACGGCACTCACTGTAGCCTGGGCAACAGAGCGAGACTCTGTCTCAAAAAAAAAAAAAAACAAAAATAAAAAACTAATATGATTTGTGGTTGGGGAGGTGGGGGCTGGAGTCATTTTCTAAAATACCACAAAGCTAATTCTGGATGTGTGTCTGGAAAAGAGAAATAAATTGAGAGGGATAGGCTTTTGGGGTATCTGGAGTTCTGCAGGAGGCTTCTGGCGGCCAGCATGTGCTCTGTTGGGCTGTACCATGTTGGAAAGAAAAATAATAAAAATTGGTCATTTCACAACCATGCCGTCAACAAGTATTTTCCGAGTACTTGGAGTGTCCCAGGCACTGTTCTAGGCCCCTGGGAGACAGTGGTGACCAGAACAGATGGGTGCTCCTGCTGTTGTAAGAACTTCCCAGAGAAGTCTGGGTTACTCTTGAAAAATAGGCCCTGGACTGCTATATCTTCCTATGTTTCTTTTTTCTTTTTTTTTGAGACAGAGTCTCGCTTTGTTGCCCAGGCTAGAGTGAGTGCCGTGGCATCAGCCTCGCTCACAGCAACCTCCAACTCCTGGGTTCAAGCGATCCTCCTGCCTCAGCCTCCCGTGTAGCTGGGACTACAGGCATGCGCCACCATGCCCAGCTAATATTTTCTGTATATATTTTTAGTTGGTCAATTAGTTTCTTTCTGTTTTTAGTAGAGATGGAGCCTCGCTCTTGCTCAGGCTGGTTTCAAACTCCTGACCTCGAGCAATCCGCCCGCCTCAGCCTTCCAGAGTGCTAGGATGACAGGCGTGAGCCACCTCGCCCGGCCCCTTCCTATGTTTCTTGCCTGGCAACAACACCAAGCTGGAATTAACAGTGGCTGCCTCTTGGGATTGGGCACACGCCTGGCCCGTAGTGGTTATTTACAATACTCAGCTGCGTCCCTGGAGGTGTTTGTCACCCACGTATAGGTAGGTGATTTCTACCCGAGGGACAGATTTTTTTTTTTTTTTGGCCTGTTTGGGGTTTTGTGTTGCTTGGATTGGTTGTGGATAAGTGTGTGTGTGTGTGTGTGTGTGTTAGTGCAAGCGTGTGCATTGTTGGCTGATGGCGTGACTTCATGCCTGTCTGGCCTAGAGGAAGCTTAAGCTCAGCTATCCTGTTTGTGGCCTTTCTTGGCTCTCCAAGTGGCCTGCTGCTTGTCTGTTTATTTCACAGTAATGTGTTGACTTCTGCTGGTGATCTAAATTTCTGTGAGCTTTTTTTCAGTTAAAAAACTGGTGTTTTGGGAAAAAAAAACTCTCATTGGATTTAAGAACTGGCTCTCTCGGTCACTTTCTTGCTACCAAATGACCCAAGAAAGGGGAAAAATGATGCGGGGACAAGACAGAAGGCCAGTGACTTACACGGTAGGGTCTGAGAAAATTAATACTAGAGATGCCTTTTAGTGGGTTCCTTGGCACTTAATTTTTTCAGTATCCCTGCCACCCTAATTTTTGCATGTGGATTTCTAATAAATGATAGAAATACTGCATATCTTAATTTTTGCCAACAACAAAATACGAAAGCCTGAACTTTGTATTGAGTGGCTAGCGTTTGGCCTGGACAGACAGAAGACTTAAGGGGATGATTCCTTCACCCTAATTTCAGCACGTGTTTATTAAGTGGTCACTATGATGTATGGTACATTTATACACATTCTCTGCATATGATCGAAAGCCAAACTTAAGATTGTGTGTTCTTCGAGGGCAGGCCCGGATTCCTCCTTCCATCTGCTGTATCTTCAGTACTTAGGTGGCAGTAGACATATTTGAGGACTGACAGGTAATGCTCTTCACAGTGATTTCAGGACACTTTACAAGACAGCGATATCATTGCGTGTAGTTTCTGGAAATCTCACATCTGTATATTGCATCCTCTTAGATGAAATTCAAGGTTCATATCTTCCTTAGGAGAACTGAGAGTGTATATATTGTCATGGTGGCTGAAGTCCGTCTATAATAAGGGAGATACTAAATTTTTACTTGTGGCTGGCCACTGAAGTATCTCTTGCCAAAAACAAGATTCTGTTCTAATTAGAGGACAAATACCTGCGGGACAGTAGGGTTATGTTTTTTGTTTTGTTTTTTGAGACAAAGTCTCACTCTATTGCCCATGCTAGAGTGCCGTGGCATCAGCCTCGCTCACAGCAACCTCAAACTCCTGGGCTCAAGCGATCCTCCTGCCTCAGCCTCCCGAGTAGCTGAGACTACAGGCGGGCGCCACCCTGCCCAGCTACTTTTTTCTTTTTTCCTTTTTGAGACAGAGTCTCACTTTGTTGCCCAGGCTAGAGTGAGTGCCGTGGCGTCAGCCTTGCTCACAGCAACCTCAAACTCCTGGGCTCAAGCGATCCTCCTGCCTCAGCCTCCCAAGTAGCTGGGACTACAGGCATGCACCACCATGCCCGGCTCATTTTTTCTATATATATTAGTTGGCCAATTAATTTGTTTCTATTTATAGTAGAGACGGGGTCTCGCTCTTGCTTAGGTTGGTTTTGAACTCCTGAACTCAAATGGTCCGCCTGCCTCGGCCTCCTAGAGAGCTAGGATTACAGGCGTGAGCCTCTCAGTTACTTTTTCTATATATTTTTAGTTGGCCAATTCATTTCTTTCTTTCTTTTTTTTTTTGTTTTGTTTTGTTTTTTAGTAGAGATGGGGTCTCTTGCTCAGGCTGGTCTTGAACTCGTGACCTTGAGCGATCCTCCCGCCTCGGTCTCCCAGAGTGCTGGGATTACAGGCGTGAGCCACCACACCCGACCCGTGGCACCTGTTTTAATAGCCATTGCTCAAGATGTATGAAACAAATGCTCACAGGAACGTGTGCCCAGTTAATGCCATGCAGCCCTGTGAGGAGGTGGGAAAGCTGGAAGACAGGGAGAGTGGAGATCTTGCAGCTGATGGAGTGACAGAGCCAGAATGCCACCGACACCATGCATGCTGTCATGCTTCCTCCTCTGCCAGCAGAGCAGGTGGTGGCTGAGTTGCAGGCTCACGTGGCTAACCAGGGACATTCTACTGACAGAGACTAGTTAAAGATGGCTATTAGGGTTTAATTTGCCTTTACATCTCCCCCAATTTGAAGGAGCAGGTTTATAGCTGCACTTGGTATTCTCATTGCTGGAGTTACCAGTGTTAGCAGGATGCACGTGCCTTGCTATGTATTTCTGTGTCATCGTGGGACCCGTCACACTCCTAGGTGCCTATGAGCAGTGATGTTCAGTGACAGTCAGAAGCACATGTCTTATTCCTGTCCCTGTGTATTATTTTGCTGTTTTTCTACAGAAGGATTGAAGATTGGCGTTTGAGCTAATGGCTCCCATTCCGCCAGCTGTGACAGACATTGCTAATTGATCGCAGAGCTCTTTGCTGCTGAAGCCTGAACTAGATCTTAGAATCCTTTGCAAGGGTTGGCCTGGGAGAGGACTTTTTGTGCCAGCTCGGTGCTATACTAAGATTAGCCAACCTTCAAAAATAATAAAGAGAAGCATATCCAAAGGGGCTCGTGTATTCTTATAAATAGGTGTGCTGCCGCATGGGCAATTTTTAAGGTTTTTCCCGGTCCATAAAATTGATTTGGATTCATATTTGACTCACATTTGTTTATTCAGGAGAAAGAATCTAGTCTCTTGATGGTGGTTGCATCATATTCTAATTGGTGAGATCCACTAATGGAGGTTTAGGGATCTAAAATTACTTGCTTATTTTTCCTTCAAAGCCCAGAGGTTTTGCATCAGATTGTGGCACTTGCAGGTCTGTTTGTTTTCCAGAGTGACACCTTTCTGAATTCTTAGCTGTTTAAGTAGGTGTTAAGAATGGGCTTGGTGACAGCTAGCATTTTTCAAACCATGACTGACTTAATGGACCCTTTTCCCCTGTTGTTTATACCCGGTAAAGTGTCTTGTGTTTATTCCGAATGAATTCATCATTACTTTTAGGGTAGCTTGTTTCTCAAAATTGGAGCGGTCTTCTCATCAGTGTTATTTTTAATAAGGAATTTGAGGAGTAGGAATGAAAGGTGAAAGGAAATTCTTTTGTGAAGCTGGTATCAGATAAATTTTTCTTTTGGTGTTTGGTAATATACTAAGTACTTGGATGACATCAAGTAATCCTGTATTTGTTTCCTGGATATAAATTTCTCCCCTTAAAAATCCCTTTTGCTGGTGAGCCTTAGCTTATTTATTACTCTCTATTGTCTACAGAACTGCTCTGTTCAAGGTGGCTATTGAAGTTTGTCATGTCCGAATAGAGATGTGCTGTTAGTATAAAATAGACACTGATTTCAAAGACATGAAAAGTATGTATAATATCTCATTAAAATTTTACGTGGCTATTGAAACAATATTTTAGGTATGTTAAGTAGAATATATTAAACTTAATATCACCTGTTTCTTTTTTACTATTTCACATAACTACCATCCAACTTAAATTTATGCATGTGGCTCACATTTGTGGCTTGTGTTGTATTTTTTTTTTTTTTTTTTTGAGAAAGAGTCTCACTTCTGTTGCCCTGGCTAGAGTGCCGTGGGATCAGCCTAGCTCACAGCAACCTCCAACTCCTGGGCTCAGGCGATCCTCCTGCCTCAGCTTCCCAAGTAGCTGGGACTACAGGCATGTGCCACTGTGCCCGGCTAATTTTTTTTCTATATATTTTTAGTTGGCCAATTAATTTCTTTCTATTTTTAGTAGAGACAGGGTCTCGCTCTTGCTCAGGATGGTCTCGAACTCCTGAGCTCAAACGATCCTCCTGCCTCGGCCTCCCAGAGTGCTAGGATTACAGATGTGAGCTACCGCGCCCGACCGGCTTGCATTGTATTTTTATCAGGCATCGTTGGTCTAGAATGCTCTGTACCACCTGATGTCACCTTCCAGAAGAGCTTTTCTTGTTTGTAGTCCCCTGTGCAGCACTGATTGCCTCTTCTCCCTCTTCCCCGTTCAGAACTCTTGTCACTCGATGACAGGGCTGCCTTCTGGGAGGTACTGTCCCTGGGACATTGCGGGTATATCGCGATAGGGAGTTGAGAATCATTGAGCTTTGGGTGCTTGTTTGCCTGTCTGTGAAATGGGATCACAGCCCCGCTCCATGAGGTTATTGGAGCGTGATGATGTCAGCCACTTAAGGCGTATGGCACAGGCCTGGCATGTAGTGATCAATTGAAAATAATAGCCGTTATTGTTATTCTACCGGCTCATGAGTTGGGCATCTGGAAAGTTCCTGGCGTTGATTTCTCCCTTCTCTGGTTCCTGCTGGTGATGCATTGTGGGAGCCGAGGACGGTCGCAGACAGACTGGCCCCCACTGCCGAGCACATCCAGGGACAGCTTAGCACCATCCCTTGAGCACACTGATTGAGCTCATGCTCAGCGATGCGGAAGGCGGAAGGGACCTTCGAAATATCAGAGATTGCACGAGGCCCGCAGAGGCTCCCGGACAGCGTGCTAATCCGTCACAGCACCCAGTCAGTCCCTCCTGCCCGGTGGGAGGGGGCTCGTAGAACCCCGGGTCCTTGCGTTTGCTTTCCTGGGTGTGCTGTTGTTACTAGCCAGGCTCACACAGGAGCCCAGCTCTGGGACTCCTGGTCGTTACCAGGGGGCTTTCAGGCAGCTGTGGGTTTGTTTGGTCAGTTGGACTGGGTGGTGATCTCTGCATCTGCATAGTCCAGAGACATCCAAAGCCCACTCTTCGGGTGCCTGGTTCCTTTTTCCAACAGAATGTTAAAACGGGTGGCTCTTCCAAGTGGATTAAATATTCTCTGTGCTCTCTCTCCAGTTGGCTATTTAATTTGGAAAGGAAAATGGGGAGGACGTGAGAGGCAGATAGGATTACCTAGAAGGGCTTCTAGGTTGGGCCCTGTTGTGTCCAAGAGTGCCCACAGGCCAAGAACGTGCGCAGGGGTGGCTGGTGCTGGGGAGGGAAGCAGAGGGCAGCTGGGAACACCTCATCCCTGTTCCCAGTAAGAATGCTTCCTTCCCAGGGAATGTGTTGGCAGGGTGGATATAAGCCCTTTGTTTGGTGCAGGTGGTAAGAATCTGGGTTTCAGTGGTAAGTGCTTTTATAAGGCATAAGCAAGGATGTTGAAGTCTTTAAGTTAGGGCAGGCGTCCTCAAACTAAGGCCCCCGGGCCACATGCCACCTGCCGAGGACATTTATCCAGCCCACCGCCCAGTGTTTCTGTCACCGCTGCCTGTCCTACTTAGCAGCCGACTTGTCCTGGGTCCACAGTGCACACTCTCCAATGGTCTGAGGGACAGTGGACTGGCCCCCTGTTTAAAAAGTTTGAGGATCCCTGAGTTAGGGTGTTGAAGGGACATTGGACATCTTCAGGCCCAGCCCTGAGCCTATCTTGGAAACTCAGGGGAGGGCTTCCTAGAGCAGCTATGGATGCCCACGTGGGAATGAGAAGGAGAGTTCTCTTAGGACTTCTTCATACACTTCAGTGGAGCCAGACTTCAGAGGGACTATTAAAGGAGACTAGTCTTCCAGATCTTTCCGTTCATATAAGAGCTTTTTGACAAGTTATCCCTTGCCAAGTTACAAAGGCACATCCTTTCTCTTATTTATTTATTTATTTTTTGAGACAAAGTCTCACTGTGTTGCCTGGGCTAGAGTGCTGTGGCATCAGCCTAGCTCACAGCAACCTCAGACTCCTGGGCTCAAGCGATCCTTCTGCCTCAGCCTCCTGGGTAGTTGGGGATAGAGGCATGCACCACCATGCCCGGCTAATTTTTTTTTTCATATGTATTTTTAGTTGGCCAATTAATTTCTTTCAATTTTTAGTAGAGACGGGTTCTCGCTCTTGCTCAGGCTGGTTTTGAACTCCTGACCTTGAGCGATCCGCCAGCCTCGGCCTCCCAGAGTGCTAGGATTACAGGTGTGAGCCACTGCGCCAGGCTCTAATGGCCATTGTTAATAAGTCAATAAACAATAGATGTTGGTGGGGGAATGCACATTAGCATAATCTTTATGGAAGATAGTATGGAGATTCTTCAAAGAACTAAAAGTATATGTACCGTTTAATTCAGCAGTCCTACTACTGGGTATCTACCCAGAGGAAAAGAAGTCATTATATCAGAAAGACACTTGCACCCAGATGTTTATCACAGCACAATTCACAATTGCAAAGATACGGAATCAACCTAAGTGCCCGTCAACTGATGAGTGGATAAAGAAAATGTGGTGTATAGATACAAACCATGGAATACTATTCAGCCACCAAAAAGAGTGAAATAATGTCTTTTGCAGCAACTAGGATGGAACTGGAGTTTATTATCCTAAGTGAAGAATCTCAGGAATGGAACAATAAATACCAGTTATTTTTCTCACTTATAAAACATGATTTAAATATGTCATAAATACATAAGATATATGTAGATACTGTTAATATGTTAATTGACTCTTATTGGTAAGGCTTCCCATCAGCAGTAAGCTGTTGGTAGTTAAGTTTGGGGGGAGTCAAAAGTTATATAGAGACTTTTGACTTGGGAGGGTGTCAGTACCCCTAGTTGTTAAACAGTCCCCTATACCCTGATTTATGGTTAGTGAAATGTTAGAATGCATTTTTTTAATTATTTTTATTATTTTTTATTTCGGGATATTATGGGGGTACAGATTTTAAGGTTTCAATAAATGCCCTTCCCCCTCCCCCCACCAGTCTGAGTTTCCAGCATGACCATCCCTCAGATGGTGCACATCTCACTCATCATGTATGTATATACCTGCCCCCTCCCCCTCCCTCCTGCCCAATACCCTATTACTGTAGTACCTATGTGTCCACTTAGGTGCTGCTCAGTTAATACCAGTTTGCTGGTGAGTACATGTGGTTAGAATGCATTTTTTTTATTTCAGCATATTATGGTGGTACAAATGTTAAGGTTACATATATTGCCCATGCCCCCCCTCCCACCCACCCAACACTCGTTAAATGTTATTCCTATATGTCCACTGAGGTGTTGATCCGTTAATGCCAATTTGCTGGTGAGTACACGTGGTGCCTGTTTTTCCATTCTTGAGATACTTCACTTAGTAGAATGGGTTCCAGCTCTATCCAGGAAAACACAAGAGGTGCTATATCACCATTGTTTCTTAGAGCTGAATAGTACTCCATGGTATACATAGACCACATTTTATTAATCCACTCATGTATTGATGGACACCTAGGTTGTTTCCACACCTTTGCGATTGTAGAATGCATTTTAAACTTTGTAAATGCTACACGTGTTAATAAAAGTAAGGAAGAAACCTTCCTGGGTGTGTTTTATTCCTGTGGCCAAGAATAAAATAAAAGGACTTAAATATTTTTATTTTCTTTTGGCTGTAGAAACCCTTTAGGAGCTCTTCTTAAGTTACCTTGGGTAACAGGCTATAATTATACCCTTTGTCTACACTGCGGGGTCCTCAAACTTTTTAAACAGGGGGCCAGTTCACTGTCCCTCAGACCGTTGGACGACCGGACTATAGTTTAAAAAAAACTATGAACAAATTCCTGTGCACACTGCACATATCTTATTTTGAAGTAAAAAAAAAAAAAAAAAAACAAATGGGCAAAAACACCCGCATGTGGCCCGAGGGCCGCAGTTTGAGGACGCCTGGTTTACAAGTGAGCATGTTAGCAAGGTAGTGTGTGATTTGTCCTGGGTTCTGGAAGTTTCTGAATAATTACAAGAGAAGTAATGTCTTTTCGTGGAGGGGAAAATATTTGTGTTTCCTTCCTTGCTATCTTAGACCCAGAGCATAGCCCACATGTGTTCTTCTTGCCTTCTGATTTTCCAAAGGCTTCAGGCCTTGGTCCACTTTTTTTTGTGGTTGGTGGTATCTTTTGGACCCATCTGTCAGCCAGGGAAGCTACCAGTTGAGGGGCTCTGGATGAATTTGAAACTTTTCTTGGCTGTGGATACTTTTCAAAGCTTGAATAGGTTGATACTGTTTGAATAATGAATCCCATCTAACTGTGCTCTCAGTTAGCTCTAGCCTAGAGGAGGGGCTGTAAATCTAGAGTCATTAATTCCCTGCGAGAAAGTTGCCAAGGTTTTTTTTTCTTTCTTTCTTTCTTGCCACACCTGTTAATTAGTTGCAGACACTAGCTAATCAGACTCAAGCGGGAAAGCCCAGGGGTAAGACGGAAGGTCAGATCAGCTGTCTGTCTAATGCAAGTCCTTGTCTTAGCAGTAAAGGTTTCCTGGCATATTTTTCCTCCCTCGCTTCCCTGTTTGAGTGCAGCAGCCGTGGAGCTTTTTGCCTCCTGTGACGTTGGGTTTCAGAGCCTGTGGCCACAAGGGTGTGAGAAGGTAGCAGGAGGAAGAAGGGCAAAGAGTAAATGAAGAGAACCTGTAGTTGCTTCTTGATCGTGGCAGATCCTGTGTTCTGAGGATGCTGAATATTTATTTATATATGTCATAATACATACATGATGAAAGTTATAAGGGTAGCAGCCACGGGTAGCCAAAGTGGCTACAATTGCTAGTGCATTGTTTCTGGTTGTCCTGCCATGGCCCTGGGGTCCCTGCTGCTTGGAGGGAAAGGGGACAGTGTCAGGGGGGACAGTTTACCCGAGGTGACCGCAGGCAGCAAGCAGTGTAATTTGAACCCAGGGAGCCTTTGCTTTGTTTAATAGGGTGGGATTTGTGTTGAATCTCTCCATGTTGTATTCTATTTTTTTTTGAGACAGAGTCTCATTCTGTCACCCGGGCTAGAGTGAGTGCCGTGGCATCAGCCTCGCTCACAGCAACCTCAGACTCCTGGGCTCAAGCAATCCTCCTGCCTCAGCCTCCCGAGTAGCTGGGACTCCAGGCATGCGCCACCATGCCCGGCTCATTTTTTTTCTATGTATATTAGTTGGCCAATTAATTTCTTTCTATTTATAGTAGAGACGGGGGTCTCGCTCTTGCTCAGGCTGGTCTCGAACTCCTGACCTCGAGCAGTCTGCCCGCCTTGGCCTCCCAGAGTGCTAGGATGACAGGCGTGAGCCGCCAAGGCCCATCATGTTGTACTCCTTAGTCTGTTGAGATGCTTTCAAGAGAAGGATGACCAGGCTGGCTCTTGGGTGACACTGTTCACTTCTGGACCTTATTGTTTCTAGCCTGTAGGCACAGGAATACACATGCCTGAGCTGTCCAGTGGGCGTTATGATTTTTAACTATACGGGGTTATCGCTCTGGCACATTCTTGCCAGGAAAAGAAGGATCTACATCAACTGTCAGTGGAAACTCCATGTGTTAGCACTTTACTTGGTGTCATGGGGGGTTCTAAAAATGTGTGTGAATTCAGGCAGTAAGACGAAAGTCCCTAAAACAGTTTGTATCCCTGTGTAAGGCTGAAGATAATAAATGCTGAAATACTGATTCAGACTTCAGACCCTAAGTATTCAGAGCAATAAGATACTTTTCTAGGAGTGGCCTGGCTGGCACCGTGTTTCCCCAAAAATAAGACAGGGTCTTATATTTATTTTTCCTCAAGAAGACACCTTAGGGCTCATTTTCAGGGGGTGTGTTATTGTTTTTAAGTACGGTACAACCATCCGCATTGATTCAAATAGAGTGAAGTCGTCTTCTTCTGGAACATCATCCTCACTCTCCAAACCCCGAATCCCATCCTGAATGTCTTACGACTCTATTTCCTTTAGAACCACTGGATCTCTCATGTGGAGCCATAGAGCCGTCATGGGGCAGATGAGAAGGGCTGCTCATCTTCTTTCCTGCTCCGCGACAACATGCATGGGTTGTGCAGATGTGCTGCGTAGCCACGCCCATCACTAGGGCTTATTTTCATAGCCACGCCCATCACTAGGGCTTATTTTCATGGCCACACCCATCACTAGGGCTTATTTTCATAGCCACGCCCAGCACTAGGGCTTATTTTCATAGCCACGCCCGTCACTAGGGCTTATTTTCGGGGTAGGGCTTTTATTGCACAAATGCTTAGATATCCTGCTAGGGCTTGTTTTATGGGGAGGTCTTATTTTGGAGGAAACACGGTATTTTATGTGTACAAACTGAAGTGAGCAGAGGCAGTCATGAGCCCAGGGTAGTTGGCCAGTAGGTGTAAATGGGTTCATTCTTAAGGCAAAGTCTTGCATTTCTGGGACTTGGACTCATGTCTGCCTGGTGGGTCCTTGTGATACAAAGCTACTAGTGACTGTCAGCTTGCAGATGGACCCTGCAGAGATTTGAGAGGCATGGTAGCCAATGTTGGGTGCATTGACTGGCCCCCGAAGGTTAGCCTGGGGCATTTGGACTTGATTCCGTTGTCCTTCGAAACTGTAAAATGGCACAGGACAAGGCTCAATGACTTTCTCACGGTTGTTCTAGTAAACTGAGACTGTGGTGTCTCCTTGCTTCAAGGAGGGATGGCTTTGTGTCCCTAGTTCCCCAAATTCCTTGTCTGTAAGATGGGATAATGGTTCTTATCTCATAGAGTTAGTGTTAGAGTTAAGTAAGAACATGAGGAAAACACTGGTCCCAAGCAAGCCACTTGGTGATTGTTCTCATCGTACTGCTCTTATTCCTGCCTACCCCGCATCTCTGTGACATTTTTTTGCTAATAGCACCTTTGCTGCTCTTTGAGTGTTGCTCTCTTCGCCATGGTCTTGACGGGATTCTTTGTTGATCAGGGGCACTGTTCACTCCCTGTGGAGGGTGGTACAAATCCCACATTTTTTCTCCCCAGAATTGATAGCTTGAGCCAGGTGACACAGGGACACCGTCACCTTTCTCAGTTCCATCTCCCTGAATCCTCAGAGCTGCTGCTCTGATCCTCCCCCCAACTTTGAAAGCCAGATTGTTTGGCTCTTGATTGGGCTTTTCCAGATATCCAAGATCGTCCCAGTACTTTCTTTTTCCACCTGTGTTAACCAAGGGTTGACTTTGGTCATTTTCACTCAGATGGCGTCAATATCTACTGGAAGTACAGGAAAGGACAGATAACTAGGTGTGCTGAGTTATCTGCCTGCCCAAAATAGTCCTTTCACCGTGGTTCTGCTCCTCTGCTGCTTGGCTTTTCGAGTTCATTCCTTTTGAGCTTTTTGTCTTCAGGAATTGAGGACTTTTATTTTGGTGCTAGGGACGGACTCTCTTAAGGAGACGTGCTGATAACACTTAGTGCTAACGGCTTCTCTTGATTTTATTTGTAAATTAGAATCCTAAGGATCTGTAAGGAAAGAAGCAAAAACTTAATTGAACAACATTTAGAGCCTGAATTTAAAAAATAATAAAAAGGGTCCATAATGGTAAGAGGCCCCAGAGGGTGAGATTAATGCAAAGCTGTACGGCTGGGCGTATATTTTGTTCACACCTATTCCTTGCTGTGACGTTGGAACTACTGAGTAGACGGGAGGTCAGCGGAGTGTCTGATTACCTCCAGAGTTCTCCTGTCTTATCATATCTTGTCCCCACTCACAGTTTCCTTTTCTAGCATTATTGGACAGCAAGCGTTTCAACCTAAATTAAAATCAATAAGAAGCAATTTCATTTGTTTTTAACTACAAAGACAAGTGCTTCCAGCTGAGCACTGTACTTTCAAGTGAAGTTCAAGTTTTTGTTTTTGTTTTTATTTTTGCTCTTTCTGGCTGATGCCCCAAACACATTAATTTTTCACTGTAAGACTCTTCTTAGGTTGCCCTGCTTTGATTTAAGGCCTTGTTACCAGGTACATCACGTCTTTAACACCACCGGTATTGCTGGTATCTCAACTGTTTTCATGTTTTATAGGTTCTTAGCGATCGAAGTGCCATTGCTTTTTGTCCAGTCCTCCCGTGGGAGCCTGTGAGAGATGCAGAATCTTGGCCCCGCCCGAGATCGGTAGAATCAGAATTTATACCACATTAAGATCTCCAGGTGATTTGGGGCATGTTGGAGTTTGAAGAGTGCTCTCTCTCTTTGAATGGGAATATCGTTTTAATCTCCATGTGTTTGGTAACTTTTTTCAGTGATAATTGAGGTGTAACACATGTTTATTATAGAAAATGGGGGAATTCATAAAGATAGATACATGGAGGAAAATAGAAAACATCTATAACCTCAATACTTAGTTATAAATAATGATTTACCATTTGGTCTGTAGCCTTTTGGTGGGTTGTTGATTTTAAAAACAGCATTAGAATCATATTGTGAATATTAAAATATCTTTTATTCAAGATACAGCTTGATTCTTAGGAGATGAATGATGAAAGTCCAAGTTCCCCCTTTGGTCAATAGGAGAAAAAAATTTTTTTTTTTTTGAGACAAGAATCTCACTCTGTTGCCCAGGCTAGAGTGCCGTGGCGTCAGCCTAGCTCACAGCAACCTCAAACTCCTGGGATCAAGCGATCTTCCTGCCTCAGCCTCCGGAGCCTCCCTGCAGCTGGGACTACAGGCATGCGCCACCATACCCAGGTAATTTTTTCTACATATTTTTAGTTGGCCAATTAATTTCTTTCTATTTTTAGTAGAGATGGGGTCTTGCTCTTGCTCAGGCTGGTCTGGAACTCCTGACCTTGAGTGATCCTCCTGCCTCAGCCTCCCAGAGTGCTAGGATTATAGGTATGAGCCACCGTGCTCGGCCTAGAACATTCTTAAAGAAGCAGCCTTCTTTTCTCCCCAATCTGTTTCATTTGTTGGGGACCTACTGTGCGCCAGGTGCTGCTGCCTGCCTTGTGGAACCATCAAGTTGGTCACAGAAGAAAAAGGAAGACATTGGTTGGGCTAATGGTTCATAACATGCATTTTTGGTACGGCCTCTGGACTTGAGGCCAAGGAAATTATTAATACAATTTGCTTTTTGCTTAATTTTTCTTCTTTTTCTCTTTTCTTCTTTGCCTTGTTTTGCTAGTACGGATGTTGAATTAATTGCTACTTTAATTGGTTTTATTAAGTGATAGATTCTGCTGATTGAGTAGACCTTTTCCGTCCCTAGATACCTATGATTTGAAACTTAAGGTCGGGAAGGACAAGTTCTTCAGTGGGGGAGGTGGGAGGTGGGGAGGCGGTGGTTGTCTTAGCAGCAGAAGCTTGCTAATTACACTGCCAGTTGTAGTATCTGTTTGTGATGGAGCCACTGAGGACCCAATTATCAGGTCATTTTCATGTAAGGGTTTGGGGATTGGACTCTGGTGTATGAAGATGATATGACAACTAGTTAGCACCTTCTCAATGCAGGGAAATTGGAGATGGTTTCAGATCTTGTGGCTTTGGGCCACCACCAGTCACTGAAAGGAAGCTAATGCTTGACTATTCTTCCATTCATTTTTTTTTTTTTTTTTTTTGAGATAGAGTCTCACTCTGTTGCCCAGGCTAGAGTGCCGTGGTGTCAGCCTCGCTCACAGCAACCTCAAACTCCTGGGCTCAAGCGATCCTCCCACCTCAGCCTCTCCCTAGCAGCTGGGGGCACAGCCCGATGCCTGGCTCCCTTTGTAAGCAGCACTGTGACAGCAGTGGACCATTTAACCCGCACGCCTGGAACATTTACTGTGTGGCCTGTTAGAGAAAAAGTTTGCCAACTCCTGCTTTAACACCATCTCGTGGCTGAGACTGCCACTTGTTGAATGATGTGTTCCAGGTCTTGAATTTAGCATGTCGCATATTTTAATTTAGTCCTCACTATAATCCCATGAGAAAAGGGGGTCTCCTAAGCTATTTGCTTCTAAGATATTGTCTCCGCCTTAGAAATTAGGAAACTGGGGCTCACAGGGAGAAAAAGTTTCCCGCAGTTATAGAGCTGGTTAGTGGTGGGACTAGGATTTGAAACTAACTCTTGCAGTCTGGCTGTCAGTGATTCAAGGTCATTGTGAACTTTCAGAGTTCAGGTGGCTGGTGGTGTGAGTTGTGGTGGTCAGTGTGGGTGGCTCAGGCCACTAGGCTGGTCTGGGTGGTCGAGATTGCCTTGCCCATTGCTAAGTCCTTAGCACGCTGGGCACGTGGTAGCTCCTTGTTTAAGTGTGGACGGGTGGCTGGCTAGATGAAGGCTAAACTCAGCATGGAAAATGAAAGTTAGAATATAGGCGTGTGGTTAGTGGTCTGTTACGAGATTAGATTTACAGAAAACGGTCCCTTCAAGTTGAGCTAGATCAGGAGCACCACAGCTTTAGGGAATCTGTGGCAAAAGGTTGAGGAGGTTAGGCCAGAGACGAGGCTGGGAGCAGCCTCAGACTAAAGGTTTGCCAGATCATTCTGGTGAACTGAGCTTGACATCATAGCTCTCTGGAAGAGCTTAGACTCTGGCATGTGCCTTTTCAGGTTCGTGGCATCTCTGTTTCTGATTGGGATGGATGGGCCAGGCGTATCAACTCCTGGGTTAGGCACTGCTGGCTTTTATTTCTTTTTCTTTAACGATGTATAATATATGAATATGCTCCTCCTTAGAACATTTCAGTTAAAGCTTAAATCTGTTGACTACTTCCCTTTTATCCTACTGTTCTAGAATATGAAGCTAGGTTTACATAACTATATTTATACAGAGATTATTTTAAGATAAATAATATATTGGATTTATCATGGCACTGTTCGCTTTTTGCATTTGAGAATGGTTTCTAAAAGTATTTCATTGTTGGCCGGGCGCGGTGGCTCACACCTGTAATCCTAGCACTCTGGGAGGCTGAGGCAGGTGGATCGCTCAAGGTCAGGAGTTCGAGACCAGCCTGAGCAAGAGCGAGACCCCGTCTCTACTAAAAATAGAAAGAAATTTATTGGCCAACTAAAAACATATAGAAAAAATTAGCCGGGCATGGTGGTGCATGCCTGTAGTCTCAGCTACTTGGGATGCTGAGGCAGGAGGATCGCTTGAGCCCAGGAGTTTGAGGTTGCTGTGAGTGAGGCTGAGGCCACAGCACTCTATCCAGGGCAACAGAGTGAGACACTGTCTCAAAAGAAAAAAAAATTTCATTGTTGATCTCTACTACCTTAACGTAGTCCTTTTAATTGCAGTATAGTATTCTATTGTGAAAAATAAGTCGCAGAGCTGATGAGTCATTTTCCTGCTGATGGTCATTAAGGCCACTTCACAGAGGAACAATCTCTACCTGTTCCTCCTTGTGTACATTCGCCACTGTTTGCTAAAGGTCAATACAGAGAATTGGAACTGCTGGGTCACAGGATAATAGAAGCGAGGTCTTGGCCCCCCGCCCTCCCTTCCTCTGGTCCCCTTAGCCTCGCTTCCTGTGGATATTGTTTCTTTTTCTTTCATTTTGGAGGTTCAGAGGGCACAGGGGTGAGCTTGCTGTGATATTTGTAGGCCAAGTGCACACAAATCCAGGGACACGCCACACGCTGTGTCATTCTGCCCTGCAATGAGTTTTCTTCCCTGTCTTTGTTGGGGAGTGACAGGAAAGATGTATCGGATTTGCCAGGGCATCCCGGCCTTAATGGCTAAATTGCCTTTCACCAGGAGGGCCTGTGGCATCTCCCTCCAGGCCAGTGGTACAGAAATGAGCTGGAGAAGCAGTAGAAAGAGAGGATAGTCGGGAG